>VZRV01005432.1:2078481-2180364 GCA_013398115.1 Falcunculus frontatus
TGTATTGTTACACTGAAGTATCGTCGGAGGTGTGTGGTGGGGGGGGGGGGGGGGGGATGCTGTTCTTTTAAACTATGAAAACTAGATTTAGTACATTAATATGCGCACAAATTATGGAAACTTCAGGTACAAACATCCCATCATATTTTTATCCCATTTCCTACTGTATGTCTCCATGCAAGTTATAATGTGATTGCACAAAAGTGCAAAACTGCTTACAACAAAATTATTTTCCCTTAGACATCAAAAAATTGGTGAGAAAAATTACAAATATTTCTCAAGACATTTAATTAACTGGAAGTGTTAAGATATGCTTGTTCCAAGCACTCCGCTTCTTGAGTATCAAATCCTGAACTGTGGGGCCTGGATTAACACGCCGGACAATCACCTACTGATGCTCTGTGGGCAGCTGGCTATGCCCCTGCTTCCATCTTCTCTTCTGTATTTGCCCCTACGTCTGTGCTTATCCAGGATCTCCGCAGCAAAGAGGAACTGAAGGTGACGTGGCACTGTGCAGGAGCTCAGGCTATAAGGATTTGAGATGATCAATACTGATGATTCTTTCAATTGCCATCACCAAAAGACGTGAGCTGGACGGTTATGGGCTCTTCTGTCAAAATGATTTCTCTTCCAGCTATACCTCAAGCCCAGGTACTTCACAGTTTCACAGAAGCACATCTTCTTGGCAAGCTAATTTTGTGAAGTGTTATGAGTCATGCTAAAATTGCTACCCAGCTCAGATCCCTGAATCTCTTAACCCAGATTGACTGGTTTCCTTTTTGAGCCAACAAATAATAAAAAATAAAAAAAAGTTCAGACTGCCACACAATGCCAGACAAGGCACAAGCTAAGTTCTCCCCATTTGCTTTCTTCTTGGGTAGCAATGATGTAAAGCACAAAACTGAGACGGTCTAATTAATTTTTTGGACACTCTTAACTGATGCTTTTATACCTCCGGGCTGGGGGAATGGCTGAGCCTTTGAGATGTCAAAATGCAATATCACTGGAAACTTTTAGTTGAGTTACTAGCCAGAATAAGAATAAAGGCTGGCATAGTTAATTACTAACATTGCTGTGTCATCCTTGCAGTGACTTGAAATACTTCAGAAATGACTAAGCCGCTCTGCATTCACTGAAATTACTCATTAATTTTTGACAGAGATGGGTAAAAAAGTAATAGCATGACCACTGAAAAGATCACTCACATCCCACAAACAAAATACCATTAACAGCAAGTGAAAACACTGAGTTAGTGTATAACTAACAGTTTCATTGTAATTCTACATAAAGAAATAGGACTAACTTGTGAGGAAAAAAAAGAAATTTTCACTACCCTGTTTTGCAGTTTTCAACTAACAAAAAACAAATATCCTGAAAAAAATTGCTATCCATAGGTGTAACATAAAAAATAGGTTTTGTAACAAGCTTTCTAAAACCAGAGCCTAACTAAAAAAAATGAGTCTTTATCCATCTTACTTTTGTAAGTGCAAATAATCCATTTCCCTATGGAAAAAGAAAGTATTTGTAGATGTAAGAGAGACAGTTTCACAACAAAAATAGATACTAATGAGTAACATAACCAATGCTGAAAACAAAACAGGAAGGGGTTTTGCACAGGGAGTATACATATATTATCTCAATCTGCAAGTGTGACGCCCCTGATGTCATGGACTATTAATAGTTGTCTTCAATGGGAACTATTTTAAAGGGGGATTGCACCATGAAAAGTCATTTGTGGTACCTTCATAAACCAAATGTTTTTAAAAGACATCTCTATTCAGTATATGTATTTCTATAATCACACAATGCTAGAAATAAGATGTCAGTGCGAAAAAATACAGAGCTATGTAATCTTTTGCATAGAGGCAAGATTTACTCAGCATAGCTACAAGAAAATCAGTATCACATCTTTTCCTGCTTAAATAACCCTATTGTTCTACAATTCTGACTTGGTATGCAAGTCACTCACTGACAAACCAGGCTTGAAATCTTCATTAATCCCTTTAGCTAAAACATAAAACTTTATTATAAGGAACATTCTATTGGAGTGAAATAAATCAAGGTAAATTATTTTGAAAGAATAGTAGATGGAATCTAAAGAGCTTTTTATTTTACAGTAAAAAAGGGAGTGGGATGGGACACTGTCTACTGAACATTTATAATGATTATGATCTCAAAAGGTGTGGATTTGTCTCGGACACAAAGAAAAGTGGTAGGTGACTTACACTCATACTGCTCCTATGAACAAAGCAAAATGCAATATTCCTTAAACTTAGTTGGCATAATGGACCATCTCCAAATGAAATTATATGGCTTCCATAAGTTCTGTGTTTCTTCTCTATCCGTATTTTTTCCTGTGTTTATACTTTGAACTATCTTTTGGTATTTGATCCATACAGAACCATGCTAGAGGAAAAAAAAATAGAGCCTCAGCAGAAAACTATGGGAAGGCAGCCTGCTACCCCAGTGGGTAGGTTTCAGGTGCTTAGAAATCTCAGTTTAAAGATCAAGGCCAATGGCTTTGACAGTGTATTACTGGAATTCCAGTGCAACTTCTCTTCTTGGGACCAGGAAGCATCCAGACAAAGTGTATTCGTCCCCATAACAAAACCTGCTGGTGGCAGAGCTCTACTGGCAATGCCACCAGGAGCAGGCATTTTGCCACTGGCAACCAAACAGTTCTGCAACAGCTCTACAGAAATTTTTGCTTAGGCTAACCCTTCCTGCTCACTAAATGTGTGAAGAACCAGCCTGCAAAAAGAAAACAAGCTAAGTCACTATGAGCCTGCCATAAATAAGGCACTGATGAGCTGCCACTGAACAGCAGACATCCAGCCCAGGGGCAGCCAGAGCAGCACCCTCAGCCACCTCCTTGCACTCGAGATGCAGGGAAGAGGCACACTCCCCCCCTTGACATTCTCCTATGACAGGAGACATGCCTGCCATCGTTTAACAAGGCAGTTGTGTCCCTCCCCAGCCGCACAGTGATCATCAATGATGTGACAGCATTGCTTCTGAAGCCGGGGGGGACACGGGACACCTCTTGGGCTCAGAGAGGTGCAAAAAGCAGGTCCAGTTCCCCAGCTGGACAGCACATGTAGCTCCGCCCAAACCAGCACCATCTCATGAACTGATGATAAAAAATAAAATAAAACCAAACAGCTTTCTTTGCTCTTGTGTTCATGTGTTACACATACAGAAGTGGAGTTGCTCAGTTCTTACAGGCATCAGTTAACTGGTGAGACTTTCTAGCTGCAGAAAGAGGAATTTATAAAGCAGCATTGAAGGAATCATACTAAATACACACGAAAGAGAAGACACTGAGGCTGTCCTCCTGCCTTCTCTTAAATTCAGCACACATTTTAAACAAGATTATATAAAGATTGCATGGAGATAACTTAAGGCTCAGATAAATAAATTTATTTTCTACTAACTGTGGTCATAGCTAACTTCAGAGATGGCACAGACTTTCAATTATGCACAGATATTTTTCTTCCTTTTGATTGGGTGCCCAAAATGACACATTCTGTTGACTTTTAACAAAGTGTTTTGATAATGTACCTGGAATTGCAGTGATTTCAGACATCAGAATCACCATCAGTTTAAAAATTGAGAGGGGAAAACCATCCTGGCAGCCAAGACAGGAAGTTTCCTCTGTAACAGAGGAGGTCACCAATCTGTCCTTGTCATGAGATAAAAATGTGCACAATGTTTTCATGTCTCTGATTCTACTGTGTTTTCTGTCCTGCCTCAAGTTCTTAACTGCTTTTTTTGGAAATATTAACAGACAGCTTTATTCCTTCCAACCCAAGCCAGTCTCCTAGGTGATGGCTTTGCCTTAGCCTGATGAGACTCTATCTACAGGTTTAAAAGACAGCTAGAAATTGGAGGAGAGGGTGGCAGAGGGCACCTAATAATACATTTCAGCCCAGACCTTGTTGTTTTAACTAACTTCTGAAGTCAAGGATGGGCAGGTCAGAAATGAGACAGAGCTGAGACAATTTTATGGCTATAAAAGCCAACAATAGAATTTTCACAGACATCTGGCAAGAAGGACCAAGGTGTGGAGCTAATGTATA
Source organism: Falcunculus frontatus (assembly GCA_013398115.1). Taxonomy (NCBI): domain Eukaryota; kingdom Metazoa; phylum Chordata; class Aves; order Passeriformes; genus Falcunculus; species Falcunculus frontatus. The sequence continues at coordinate 2,082,561 of VZRV01005432.1, forward strand.
CCTTTGATTCATAACTTTTCTTTAGTATTTAAGTATGACACACTTAGCCTTTGATTAATTTAGGGTGAGAAATAGTTTCCAAGTTGAGAAGGGTTACTCCAATGGACTGGCAATGCAGGGAAATAATGGAACTGAAATATATCCCTAGAGGAAAACCGAGAACTTGTCCCTCTCTCCCAGCATCCCTCTTCTCACTCAACTTCCAGGAAGGGTCTCCATGCCATTCCCCTCCCCTTTTACAGTCTCCTTTCCCTACCAGAATTTACATCTCACCCATTTATGGTGAGACCGGATACGAAAAGGTTTGTCCAGATCCACTTTTCTCTCTGTGGAATTTAACCATGTGGTCAAATAACACAACTAATCCTAAGTTTCTAAGGGTTTCAGCCTCTCAGCAGGGCCGTCTGAGTGAGCCTGTCTTCTCCCTGCTGCTTTAGGCTGGCCACCTTTGTAATGGCAGCATCCAACAAGGACACAGTACCACTTCCCAGATGAGAAGCAGCAACGTGTTAAAACATGTGCAACTGTTTGCTGGCAGCATTCTTATCACATCACAGCTGTAGTAACAAAATCCAAGATTGCTTCACATTCTGGTCTCTTGTTAGCATAGTGATAAAACTTTTTTCACTCCTCTGCTCAAAGCAGAGCAGACAGCAATTACAACAATCTCCTTGAAAGGACATCTTTAACACGCACCACCTAGCAAGAAGTTGTTAAATTCAACAATCCCAGAATTAGTATAGTGGGAACTCAAAGCCAAGCACATTGCTTGCATGCTGCAAGTGATGTAAGGATTTATTCAGTTGCACTGAAATAATTTGGGAGGGCTTTACATAATGTTGTTTATCTTTGTATCTGTTACAATCAACTGCCAGGTAACGTCATTAAAAATATGTGCTTTTTACCTAGAAATTTGTTTAAGTCTCTAATAAAATTAGGGATACACAGCTGTTTAGGGTGTCCTAATTAGGGATACTCAGCTGAGCAGAGAGAATATCTAGGAAAAGAAACCTGAGCTTTACAAGACTCATCAGGGGCAGAAGGGCAAGAGGCATACCAAAACCTTTGCTTTTCCAAACACTGCTAAAATCCAAGCAAACAGTGCTTTCTGCTTCAGTACTATCTGCGGTCGCTGAAGAAATGACAAGTGAACTCATCTTTTTGTTAAGCTTGACTTCATCTGTGAAAGCCCCTGTTTCCACTTTACTGCTCTATACTCATCAGGAAGAAATTTAAACAGATCAAGTATTTCCTCCAAGTTTTTATTTTATACATGTACACTTATTTCCTGGGATATGACAAAACACAGTCAGGGCAAAATGCATCAATAAATCTGTTTCCACAGAGAATTACTTTGCATTATACAATATAAACAAAGCTTTGAAGTGTGAACTCTGAATTTTTAGTTTCCATGAGTTCTATCTTTCAAGGTGAAGAAACTCTGCTCGGTGAACTCTGACTGTGAGTAAACAACTAAATTTTTCCTTACATTGTCATTAGGATAACTCTCTATACAATTGCAATTTACATATCTTGGAAAAAACAATATCCCAAATCACAGGGAATGGAAATGCTACATTGTGGAAGAAAAAGAGGCTTTAAACAAAAGGAGAAACAACTGGCCTACTTCCGAAGAAGTCCTGACACTTCTCTCACTTACCATATGATCAAAGTTAGGTCAGATCCCACCTGCAGAAGGCAGATGGGAAGAAACTTCCAAGATCTTGAAATCTGCCAAGGAGGTGTGAGAGAACACGAAGTCTGAGGAACTTAACACAAAGTTTAAGGAAGGTTTGGTGGATGAGAGGCTGGACATGACCCAGAAAAGCCAATTGTATGCTGGGCTGTGTAACAGGAAACATGGCCAGCAGGGTGAGGGAGGGGATTCTCCCACTCTCTGCTCTCATGAGACCCCACCTGCAGTGATGCATCCAGCTCTCTGGTCCTACACAAGAAGGCCAGGGACCTGCTGGAGTGAGTTCAGAGGAGGACCACAAAGATGATCTGAGGGCTGGAGCACACCTCCTACGAAGACAGACTGAGAGAATTAGGGTTATTCAGCCTCGAGAAGAGAAGGGTCCAGGAAGACCTTATAGCACCTTCCAAGGGCCTACACAAGAGCTGGAGAGAAACTTTTTACAAAGGCATGTAGTGACAGGTCGAGGGGGAATGGCTTTAAACTGAGAGCTGGTTTAAATTAGATATTGGGAACTGAGGATAGTAAAACCCTAGAACACATTGCCTAGCAACATGGTGGATGCCTCATTCCGGCAAACATTCTAGGTCAGGTTGGAGGTGGCTCTGGGAGACCTCATCCAGCTGAAGATGCCCCTGCTCATTACAGGGGAGTTGTACTAGATGGGTCCCTTTAACCCAAAATGTTCCATGATTCTAACACGGGCCAAAGGCAGGGAAACCATTTGACCGTCCTGAATATGAAATTAACAGCATGAAGAGACTGAGCGTAACACTCTCTGGTCTTTCTGGTTTTGGTTCATGAATAGAGTACATTTGCTATACTAAAAAAAAGCAGGTGAAAGGGAAGAAGAATCATATACACTTATAGAATATTTCTAACACTGCATGAAAAAACACTAAGACCTTTTAGCTTTGTATATCTTCGTGGCTTTTTGAACAACGTAAACAAAAAGATGACAAACAGCACTTCCCAATAGCCTTGCAGAGAGCAAGGCTATTGCAGAGAGCAAACTCAGTGTCAGAATCCAGACATGTAGCATCCCCAGCACCCCTGCTGGTGATCCCAAACATCTCACCAGTCTCTGGATGTCCCAGAGAGCAAAGCTACCACAGGCTTCAGCTGGGAAAGCAGCACAAAGCACCTCTCTGGGATGAAAAAACTGGAACAAATAGGCTTCTTCCTACTGAGCAAACTTCGAAGTAATTATACAGAACAGCTTGGTAAGAACCAAGAAGCTTCACATGAAACCCTCTTGAAATATGGTGATCATGAGACTACGCCACAGAAACAGGATTCACAAAAATGGCGTCTTGCCTTTGGGTTAAAAAAAAAATCAGATCATGATGTGAGATGTAGCACTCAAACTTTGTTTGTGGAAACAGAATTTGGACAGCAGGAGAATGTAGCTTATTTCAGCTATGGATTCATTCTTGATAATACTGGTTTAAGGATTTGAAGAGTTTCTGGCAGTTTTGTTTAACCGTTTATTTAGTAATAATTGTTTCTCTTCCCCCAAGCAACATGACAGGAAACATGAATCAAGACTGTTCAAAAACTAAAAAAAACAACTTCCTTTGTCTTTACCGATAACATTTTTGGTTTTGTGACCTGAGTGGGTATTTGTATTTGTGTTTACTGTGAGAAATCTTTTGCCAATGAATCATTATTTTGATGCAATATTTTACATAAAGCAAACAGTTCATCTTTTGGGTAATTTCTTTTGTTGTCAGTAGGATTAGGAAGGAGAGGAGAGAACTGAAAAACAAGTAGAAAGAATAAATAAAATTAATGTTTTACAGGAAATCAGATGTTCTCTGGATGTTCTGCTGCAGTTAATTTCCACTAAACACAGCAGTGTATGATGGGAATGGAGATAGTGACAGTGAAGGAAAAATTCCAATAATGTGCTTTCATTCTTTGATTGTCCTTCCAGGAAACAGAGAAGTTGCTTCAGCCTCCTTCAAATGGCAACAAGTGTGCAATAAATTTTTTATCTTTTGGTAATAACCCAAATGCGCAACACTCCACATACCAAGATGTTTTCAGTTTTAATACTATTATAGGCCACGAGGCCCATCCATCACTCTGTCTAGACCACAAAAAGTCTGTTAGTGGCACTGTGTGAAGGTTTAAGATTCTCTCACATTAAAGCATCCCTAAACTGACAATCAAGACCTCTGCTGTCTCTATACCATCCACTGCCAATCAATTTTACTTTTTTCTATTGTAAAAAGATTACAAAAAGCTTGTGAATTTAAAATAATGAACATTTGTACAAGTGTTTCCAGCATGTTGCTGAAAAACAGTCAGTGAATAAATTATTTTCCTCATTCAGAAGGCATTATAAACCATGGTTTTCCTCAGGAATAAAGGTTTATTAATTTGGCAGATTTTATGCTCCAAGCTTGTATGTGAAGAAATGGTTGGGCAGCAAAACTGATGAAGCCTGGTTTCTAAGGATTTGAGTGCCTTAACACTACTAAAACAATAACCTTAGTTCCCTGGTATGGCTTCCAAAGTGCCCCTGGAGCAGGGGCAGTGCAGTTTATAACTTGCACTGACCCACATGCACACTGATTAGTAAGCCTTGTATGTGAGGCCGGTTTTATGACTGGATGTACCAGAAAATGTACAACAGGGGAGTCCTGCCTGCCTTTTCACATCAATGGCTCAGAAAGTCGTCAAGTGTATCAGCAGACAAATAGTGTAATCCCCATGAGCTCTATTTCCCTAAGAAATTCAGTTAAGCAGGAGACTTAAATCAGCTCAAATCTTTAAGGATTAGACTGATCATTTCACAAAATCATAGCAAAAGTCAGGGCACTTTGCTGGGTACTCTTCAGATGCGTGACTATGCACAACCTTTCTGTTTCATTACACGCAGTAGGAAGTAGAGAGGAAACTCTTTCATTTGACATTCTGGTTTCGACCATTGGAAACCAACTTCAGAAGTTTTGCAATAGGCTTTCCAGCTCTTTAACAAAAAACACCCGCAGCACAGATAAAAGGTTTAGATTTTTTTTCTTTTTTCTAGGTTTTGCCATCAACACCCTCTGACCTTGGAAAAGCGCAGTAATTTTATCATCTGTAACACCACAGAAAAGCCTCACAATCTTACTTACTTGTATACAGAGCATACAACACATGCCCCAGCTTTCCTGTGTGCTTTGTTACAGACTGTGAAGTGTCTTGCATTCAAGAGCAAAACAGTGAAACACAAATTTTCAGCAGGGAAATCTGAAGTGAATTAAAAAATTAAAAGTTAGTCCCTATAAAAGAAGTTTTTTAGTGAACATCACTGATCAGATGAAGTATATTTGTTTGGAAGATAATACAAATGATCATTCAAACAATACAAAGTATCTATATGTGTTTCTATCAATCCTGCCTTAACTAAGGTAGAAGAGATAAATGCCACATGCGTTCTACCTGCTTAAATACTCGATGCCAATACAAAATAAATGCAAAATGCCTGCAGAGGTGCCAGGGGATCACAATGGACCACTGATACCTCTCATTTCTGAATCTCTTCCTGTGTTCTTCCTTCCACCTTCCCACCATCTTCCCTTTGACTCATGCCCTTTCTGCCTTGTTGTCTCAGCCACACAAAATCTTTGGCAGTCAGTTCCTAAAACTTCCTGCACTACCTGTTTGAAACCTGTCTAAATCTATTCTAAAAGTCTAAAATCTTTTCACTTTTTTCTTTAGAATAGTTGCTCCCATCAGTAAACAAAATTCCAAATATCCCACTGTGAATATGGCACTAGCTCATGATTTTTTGTATCTGTAGAAATATATAACATGCTCCAGCATGCTTGATCTTGTTTTTGCCTTAAGGGCCTCATTGTGAAATGTGTTGTACAATTTTTCTCCTACTATTTACATCTGAGTTCCTGTTTTACTGCAAATGTAACGTGCATGACCATGATATTTTAATGTTTGTCATTAATGTATGCATAGGATTATCAGAAGGCAACTCCTTCAGGTAACACCCATTTGACAATTCCTAAATGCTAACATTTCTCCTTTTAAAAGTAATGATAAGAGGCTGTACTTTGTGAGACTCTGAAGTAGCCTGGTATCAATATTTTTTATGTTGTAGATTTTCTGTACCCAACTTCAAACTGTGGTCCCCCTGCAAGGCATCACCCAAACACACAAGAAGCTGCACTGTCAGAAAGCGTTCACAGTCTGAGTCGCAGTCTGAGGGAACTAGAGGAAGAGTTGTGAGGTAACACAAAAAGTAAGGCAGGAAGAGTGTGACGGGAAGAAGATACAAGATACCTTTGTACACAATGGAATTAGTCAGAACATTTGACATTTCTTCTTCAGCCTCTTTCCTCCTCATCAAGAAAATAACTAACTGCAATTCTTGACCAGTATTAACTAGTCATCACCGTTGGCTAGCCACTGGTACAAGTCATAGAGGAAGTAAAGAAGCTGAAAGAAGAGATGTTTCCCTTATGAATAATAAGGCAAGGTGCTTTTTTTTATAGATAGGCCCACATAAAAATTCATAACAACACCAGCAAGGATGACATCGATGGCAGAAGACAAGGGAGTAGCAGTGAGTTGTGGAGGACCAGAAAAGTAGGGAGGAGAAGCAGCAATCCTCCTTCTGAAAGGCTGTGAGAGAGAGGGCTCTCAGCATGAGCTACAGGCCAGCGTAGAGACTGAACACACGGCTGAACAGCCACAGCCAGTACCACAGGATGTTTGGTGGTAACACCTGATGCCTGAAAAACACTCATAACAAAACCACACGTTTCCTTTCACTGTTTCCAGAATCAGTCATGTTGTCACTTTAAAAAAACCCAACAAAATCCCCAGAACAACAATAAACGTTTTCAAGTAGATTTTAGGCATTCGCCAGAATACTTTTCCAGACTCAAGAGCTGCATGAAACACTCTTGCATCAGATCTCACTTTATCAGAAAGCTGACAGTCCCTGCATGGCATGAACTGAATAATTACTGGGAGATTTCCCCCCTTTTCAGCTTTTCCTAGTTCATCCACCAACCCCTTCCCCACCTGCCCCCTTCCCCTCAAAAATCCTCACTGTTTCAGACAGGTCTGTGAAGAACCTGTTTTAGTAATCAGTAGGGTGCTCCAATTACTTCATCATGACACAGATATTGCCAACACCTCTAATGCGGAGGTGTTTCTGGCAGAGTCTGTGTTTTGCCATGTAGCCTTCCTCCACAATGGGAGTCACCTTAATAAAGGAAGACATTTTGCTGACACTCACAACTGAGAGGAACTTTCCCTGGCATTTGTAATTGGAGCTTCAGTAACTGATTGTCCTGAAAAATGATACAAGGAAACTATTCTAGGAGGGATTAGCTCTTAGTTAGGAGATAGAAACAAAGCAGAGTGTTTAAATGCCATGAAATCGAGGAGCACTCCACGGAGCACTCTGGAAGAACAGTTATGTGTGGATCAGCTCCCTGAAAAACAGACATAGAAGGATGTAGAGAGCAGGCTCTAGAAAGCTTCTGTTTGTCTGTCTGTCACTGGGGCTGGCAGTAGCCAGGCAGACAGGTTAGTGATCCCCTGACTCAGCCTCCTTGCAAAGTCACACAAAGCTTCGCCTTTCCTCAGATACAAAGTCCCAAGCCCTGCTAACAAAATCAGCAAGGGATCAACTATCCCAGTCCTTAGCTAGACACATTTCTCCTTTTCAAAGTCCATTTGAGCCATTCAATCATCACAAATGATGTCTTTATCAAGCCTGCCTCCAGTCAGGTGGCAGATGCAATACTACTCAATACTGTCTGGCAGAGTAATTGAAACTCAATGTGTGCAGAACAGTACTCTGCTCCCCTGAAGCTCAGATCAACTCTTGAGCATTGCCTTGTCATGATTTTAGACACTGGGAAAGATTTTTGCTGTTGAGAAACATCATGGGGTCCAGAGCTCCTCCTCCATTTCCACATCCACTTCCAAGTGAGAACAATTAATCTTTGTTGTCAGCTAGACCCAACTGAACAAGCTCTCTTCTTTTTTACATACATATATTTTTCAGTCCATTTCCCCCATATTGACACCCACTACAAGAAAACAGTATTGGCCCATTTCTGCTCCCTGCAGCTACTCAGCCTTTTCTGGGTTGTGCTGCATTTGTAGACTTCCTCTTGTTACAACTGCTCCATTTTGGGTAAGACTACAGTAAAACAAGAAACAGCTGAGAGAGGGGTCTGGCCTGAAAGTCAAAAGATTTACACAGCGTGTGACCAACATCTGGAGTGTTGGACAACCTTTAGTCAAGTACTAATGGATCGTACAATTGCATTATTTGTCTTAATATCATGCACAAAAAAAAACCTGATAGTATCTAACGAGCTTCTCAACTTCTGTGAAAGGCAAAATCACTAATGCATACTAGCACTGTGTGGGAATTTCCAATAAGGTTTCCAAGAGAGAAAAAAAAAGGTGACAAAAAGCTCTCTGCTTCTGTACCCCATCTCCTTCAAAGAGCTGCTGAGCAAAGTGCTAAATGAACATGCTATGGGGTCATCTGAAAACCAGCTCTGACTAGTTATTCAGTGGTTCTTCAAGAACAAAATAAATATTGAACACTCCAAAATGCAAGTCATATTTATTCTTTACCCTAGCTTAAAAGGGGAATAGTCAATAAAATAGAAGACTACTTAGTCAAAGCTACCACAGTAAAAAAACACAGAAAACATTAAAGAGAGAATGCAAATTAAGAGCTGTTCTGATAACTGGATAGTGTTTGGCATTAGTGGACTGAAGAAAAACACACTACTGTGTAAAAGGTGAATAATGTCTGAAAAGAAGTGCAATTAGGACCAGCTATCGCAAGGTTTAACACATTATCTCTTCAGACTACACCAAAGAGGTTCACGAGGATCTTTGCTGACTGAAATCAGATAGATGGTGCTGGAGGAGGAAGTTACTGGTGTTACCTATGCCTCACTTGCAGGATAAATGCCTTTGAGATACAGAGCACCACACAGTGCACCAAACTACACATTACCTTTTTTTTGTTTGTTTTCCCACACTGACTGTAGCTTGCTCATTAAGCTTTATTCACTCCTCTTTCTGCCTTCCTTTTATTTTGCTCTGTATTACAATGTGCAGGATAATGTTGTTAAACAATCACACTTGTGAATGTCAGAAAAAAGTATCCTTTTGAAATAATTCAGTGGGAATCAGCAGAGGAGTTGCACAGAAGGACCAAAGGAGATTCCATCTCCTCCGAAACTTATGTGGCTTGTCATAACTGTATACCAGGCTTGGATTTCCCTTTTGATACAACTATATGCCAGTCTCAATTTTAAAGATCCATTTGAGTTGAACTACTGCCTCTGCATTCTTTTAAACTATTGTTAAGAAATATGAATGCAGAAAGATCTATTTTTATATCAATATTCTAAAGGCACATAAAAGGGAATCTAGCTTTGTCCTCATGATTTATACTGTCAATAGAAAGCTTTAACTAAGTTACAGTAATATTATTCAGTTGGATTTGGTTTTTTTGTATAGCAAACATATGTGAGCTATAAATCTCAAGAAACAAAAAAATCTATTTTGCTGTAGGCATTTTTATATCACCAGCAGGCTTAGGAATGCTTTCAACATTTTGTCTGTTCAATGCTAATGGCAATGGATTAGGCAGATTAGATATGCCTACCAGTGCAGCTCCCTGATAAATTACAGGCTTTCTATCCACAGCAGGCCCTCAATAATTCCATTTTCTGTAGAAATGAAAATGTGTCTTTGGAACAAAAGAAAGCACTCAGTCTTCAAGCCATTCACAGAAAGTTTTGCTGGTATACAGCCATATGTCAAAGCATGCCTACTGTTCTGTAAGTCACCCTGGGAACAGCAGGACTAATGAAGCCTGGTTTCGTACAGAATTATGTCCTACATTTAGCACCCACAGTGTAATGGAGTCCCTGAGCCCTCCGGTGCAACACAGTGGTATTCCCTGCGCTCCCTCGCAGCAATCTTACACAATACCTGAACTTCTCCGTGACACACAGAGCTCTGCCCAAGTATCCTCCCACAGCATTTCTCCACTGCCTCTTCTCCACACCCTTCCCCTTCCTAGAGTCACCATCCTCATCCTTCTTTCTTCTCAGCTCCTGCCAGCCTAGAGCTACACCTGCACTGAGGAGTGACCAGCAACAGCTGAACACAATGAACTAGACCTGAACTCTGTCTCCTCCAACCTGGCAGGAACCACTACAAGGTGGGCAATGAGTCCAACACCATTAGAGGGAAGATGGACAGACAAAGGGATACACAGGGTGGTTGCACACAGTGTTTTCTTTGAACGTTAAAAATCTAGTCTCTTACAAAGGCTGCTGAGATGCTTCTTGGTGCTCCTTTTCAGGAAACACATCAGCATGACAGACTTACCAGAAAACTCACCCTTCAAAAATGTCTTGAGATAATTATTTTCATTGCACAACTTCTGCTTCTTGGAGTTTATTTGCACAGCTCGCTCAAAATGGAGAAAATAGCCAGTAAGTGTGTTATTAAGTTTTATGCATTTTATTGAAGTCTATGAGAAGCTATCTAAAAAGATCAGTGCTGCTGCCTCAGACTGAGGTTGTAATCCCTATCTGTCACCGACAGAAAGGCCTTGGCATGACAGAAGAGGATGCACTATGCAATTCCTTAAAAAAGATGGACTTGTGGAAAGCTTTTCAGTTTCCTCTAGCTGTGAGATACCAGAGCTATATCAGCAAGAGATTTAACAAGGTTTTGGCTGCTGTGTTATAAGAAAGATCTCAATAGCAGTCAAACAGCTTTTGTGTTTGTATTTTTAAACTGTGTCATGGAGCCTAAAGCAAAATTTGTTCTGTGGAGGAGAAAGTATGAACTCTTGGCAAAATCAACATGGATAGTTGGGGCAAGCCCACAGGAGCCAGCCTGTCTTTGTGACTCTTTGGACAGCCTGTCCCATGAAAACTAAATAAAAAGCAGGAGTGGAAAACTAGGGACACAGTCATGGATACACTGTGTCTGTATGCTTTGCATTGGAATAAGGGTTATTTTTTACCACCACCCACACAAAATTTCCCACTTCCAGCGGAACTTCTCAGCTGAAAACTGGGAGACATCAATTTTAGATAATGGGTATAGAAAAATATATCTACATACCTATCAGAGAAAAGTATTTAACTGTGATTATAGTCACCAACACCCACCTTCTGAGATTATGAATAAGCTGCATTTACATGAAAAGCTATTACCATTAATTATATTGCTTATATGGTTTACTAAATATCTATGAATTTTATAAAATTCATCAAAACTACAGACCTCTTCAGCATTCCCACTCCTACTGGTATACAAAGTAATAGGAATTGGTTTGGTCCCATTACCATCATTTTCTATCGGCAGAAGTCAGGGCCTAACATTAACATTTCACTTTCTTCCCTTCCTTTTCTTTCATTCCCTCTCTACAATCCAGGAAGACATTACCTTTTCCTCTAGAAAGAGCCATGCTTTTGAAGGACGATATTAATATAACTTGTTATAAACTAAAAGAGGCATTGAGGCAAATAATACTACACATGAAAGAGGATTCCCCACATTTGTTAAAATTCCCAACAGAATTTCTTTCATCAGAAAGACAGAGCTCTAAATGTGCTTTTAATTCTTGATTTTTTTTATGATTGAGCTTGACATAATTATTTATTTTAAAAATGTCAAAATTATACAGTTCATTAATTTTTCAAAATGTTTTTACCAGCAATATTGTCAAATGTTGTCTACAACAAGTTTCTGCTTCAGAATTTATGTAATATAGAACAAAATTACTCTCCTTCAAAGAGTCCTGTCCTCAGATAAGTTAGCATTTTAGAATTACTTGATTCTTTTAAACATGATCCTTTATCTTCTAATGGTGTGAAATACATTCATCTTTCCTGACTATATTTGTCACAATTTAGTTTCCTTCTGATATGCTGTAATTCTTGGAAATTATTTGAATCTTGCCCTAAAACCTAGAATTGAAAAAGCTAAAAACCTTAAAATACAATATTTCAAGTGGGAATTTTATTTATATAGAAATTCACACTAGCAACAACTTAGTAGAACTAAGAAATGAGCTTGGGTTTCCCAGAATCACAGTATTTTGCATTCTATTTTTTATTCAAACAAAGCCTAGTCAAATAGAGCTAACCATGACACAGAAGACTGAAATAATTTTTAAATGCGTTATGTTCTTTTCACTGAGCATTCAGTCTGTTCAGCTTAGTGCCAACACAGGCTCTCCTTAAACCCTAGACTGCACTCATGGGATGAACTGCTGATTATATCAAAGGAACCTTCTTGTTGCCAAAGTATTTGATACCTGGCTGGCATTTTCCCTAGGCAAATGTGTTTTGCAAGGTCTATGAACTGTGTTGTAGCTTATGCTATTTCGGTTCTATGATAGTTAGAAGCAGCAGCTGAGACAGATCCAAGCCTGTCATTTTCTAATCTAAGTCACCACATGGATCATGCTTCATCGGTGATGAAAAATAGAAATATAGCAGCCAGACTTGTCTTTGGTCATAAAGTGTCCAGAAGACATTTTAATGAAGTCTAATGTCCATGGCTCAAACTCACTTTGTGTGCAGCAAACTGAACTACACAGACAGTGCATTCATCCTCAGAGAAAACTGAAATGACTTTGATTCTGGTAATTGTTAGGTCTAATATTAGCAGTGTTTAGGGAAAGAGACCTATGCCATCCTCCTTTGGAGGATTCCAAAGTCCATCCTCCATGGAATCGCTTCAAGGCACCACAGCAAGATGGGTAAAAGTAAATGCTACTGCCCCGAGGATGAGAAGAAACTAAGTACTTCTGTCCTCGTTCCTGTGCCAGCAATACTAGGAAATAGCAGCAGAGCAGGGATATAGGTAGGACAGAGGTGATAGGAGTAGGGTTATGGTAGGTGGGGAAGTTATTGGACTGCAGGGGAGAAAGGGTGAAGACCTGAAAGAGGTCTGGAGGGATTCCCAAGTGTCCCTGGGGAGTGGATACCAGCAAGGAATTAGAGGGTTCTGAGATGGGTAGAAGGTTTGGGAGCAGTCAGGGATGATTTGTGTCTGTAGCAGGTTTTCTCCCTCTCCCTTCCACCTAACCTCCCCCCCTCCTCCTCACAGTCTGACCTCAGTACAGCAGATCCCTCAGCCTATTGCTTTTCAACACTGTATCTTCTTTCCCTATCTTCTTCCCTGGCAGGCAAAGCACCCCAATTCCACCTCCATCACTCTTAGATACCATTCTCCACATATTACCTTTCTCCCACTTCCCTCAAGAGTTTCTGCCATGTAAGAACAATAATATGAGCTTGATGGGACTTGGAAGAGAGAAAATTATAAAATGGACCACAGTGTTCTTTCCTTGTTCTCTTTGCAAGCTGTTCTGGTCAGTTAACACTTCACTCACCATCAGCAAGAATCTTTCATGACTAGTTTAACTCCTTCTTGTAAATTCATAGCCTCCTTTCGAACAATGGATATTTTGAGTCACCGCGTCTCAGGAACCTGAAAGAAAAGCCAGATGGGAATAGATCACTCTAATCTTTGAACAGTTCAAATAGATCTGCTGCTCTTGTGCCCACTACACCATTACATTTCTTTACTTCCAAAAATTCTACTTGGAGGCAGATTGTTTTGTACAGAACCACACCACCAGGGGCTAAAAATAAGTTGCATATACCTGTGACTGGAAGCAGTACATCAAGGCCAGGAAAATCCAAGAAAATGAGGAATGCTTTACAGACAAAGAGAGTCTCTCAAGTAAAACTACCCTTCTGTTGCCAACATTATTTAAGACAGAAAAATTTCCACTGGTTTCCAGGACATTGGTCCCATAAATAAACTGTCTCTCAGCCTATATTTCCAAGTCTCATTTGGTGCTTTGATGATTGACTTGCTATTGCAAAAAAAATGCCCTTCATTTTTCTAAAGCAGCCTACTCATTGTTCTCTACAAACTCTTATCGAAACAAGTGTACATTTGTGTCTATGTAAAAGCTTTACATTTGAAAGCACATTTGTATTAATTTTGGTTCATAATTTCAGGCTTCCCTCTGACAATAAAAAATTATGCTACCTAGAGTGATGTAAATTGGGTACTGTAATAACTAACTCAATTTTTAATGTCTCTCCCTTTCTCTAATATCAATTACCTTCTGCAACACCACAGCGTCATTGAAAAACACTTGAACAAATTATGCACTTTACAAGGAAAAATCAAGAGGATGTAGGAAAAAAATGTATCTGACTACAAAGACTGTGTAAACCAAGACAACGAGGTCACTGTTCCCCTACAGCTTATAGAGTGGTCCTCTTTTATGTTTTTTTCCCATCAGCATAGAGCAGGTTTTACAGCTCCTCCTCTCCCCACAAGTGGCATCAATTAACACTGGACTAAACACACTCTGTCCACATTTCAGCCAGTGTAAGATGGCAAAGTCTTTTCAGGCTGCACGAGAAATTCAGACCAGCTAAGAATCATTTCTGACATTCATGGAATGTATAATGTTTGGCTCTTTTTTGAAAAGCAAGTTCAAAGTGATTGAAAAAACATTTCCAAAGAAGCATAGCTACATTTTACATTCACTTCTGCATACAGCAATCACGTTTATTAGAATTTAAGGCAAACTTGGGCTTCATCATACAGGGGCTATTATAAATTAACCACCATGTAAGGAAAAAAAAAATTAAAGGTGGACAGACAAGCAGAAAGAAATATAAACCATGCACATAAGATATCTTAAAATAAACCACTTGGAAAGGGAACATGAAAAAAATCTTGACTTCTCATCAAAGAAATGTATAGAAATTTAAACTATTTGGATGACTGCACATAAAGGCCACACTTCTCAAAAATTCCAACACTTGCTACACAACAACAGGCTATACTGCTCTCCTTTCAAAGACATAGATTTATTTTTTCTTGAAAAGGTAAGCTTTACACTATTCTAATGAAAACAGTGGTTTTGATTATTTAATTCAAGATACCAAAATGCCTCAGACATAGCCTCAGTGATAAACATGACGCTGTATTCTTTTGCTTTAGTCTAAAGAGCCCTCTAGTGCTCACCAACAGCAGCCATAATATAATATTTCAAACAAGTAAGGAAATTCCTTGCAAATCTCTGCCTATTAGCTCTACCAAACACCTCCAGCTGAGGGAAAGAAAAATAATTTTAGGCACTGGGTGATACATCTGCATGAAGAAAATAACTTAAATTCCATAGTTAAGACTGTTATTTGGAAAACATGTTTATGATGCTTTCTGTATAATTTTAAAGGACTCATGGGTTTAAACAACATTTCAGTCATCCACTCACAACATTCACTGATGCAAATTTATTTATACACAGAAAAAGAGCCTCCAGTTTTCAAAATTATTTAGCTCTCAGTCACCACTGATGAAAGTCAATGACTAATGGGTCACGCTGCAATTATCTCCAGAGAGGTATTTTTTTCCATAGAGGTTCTATTCAAGTAAGTTCATGAAGGACCACCCCACTCCCCTTTAAACAATTAACTGCAAAAACCTTCAGACCACGTTGTGGAGAAAAGGTGCTATTAGCTTAAGATTTCTTATTCATTCGCATGCCCCACTCCCTCATCTGGGTCAACAAAATTGCCTGGGGAGATAAGCTGTGAACCACACCACGACATTCCTCAGTGCTGCCACAGGCTGTAGAAAAAAACATATAGAGAATATGCCTTCAAGTTCCCTATCCACCACCTGAGAAAGGATTTTAACCCATTCCTCCACTGAAAAGAGCTGCAAGACAGAGATGTGGCAATCCATAAAATAGCACCAAATATTCTTATATTTTGTCCGGAGGGAGTCTACTGATAGACTAAATTGATCCACTCTGTAATGTCCAATATCTTGAGTTAGTGTTCCTAAAAAAGTTTAGTTTAGCAGTACAGCACTTGTTATTGAATCTTCCAATCGCCACCAGTAACAATCCAACAAGGGATTTACCAGTGAGGAATGGTTGCCAGCTATCACAGAATGAATGCCATTCCCTTTTTTAAGGGGAAACTGATTCCTATCCAAGCAGCTGTAATATTAGAATGAAGTTAGTACAAAATTGTAACTAATTTTCTTTTCTTATCCTAATATCAGCAAGTTACTGTCAGTTACACCTTAGAAACACTATTTTGTCAACTGCAGTCACAATCCAGATGTGAAAGAAAAATGTATACTTTGCATTTCCAATTTAAGAAAGTAATTGCGTGCTTACAAACACATGTCAGAGAGTTATTCTTTCACTGTGCAACCAGTATCGTACAAAATTCCATACCCAGACTCTGCAGGAAGCTTTCAAAAAAAAAAAAAAAAAAAGAAAAAAAACCCCTGCAAAGCCCCCCAAAGCACCAAACCTCCCCTCTAGTTTAGCTGAAGACCTATCTAGCTTGTATTTACAGAGACACAGACAGAGCCTTTGGTCTTAGCAACAGCAAAGGGTTGTAGAGAACACTGGCACCCTTAGAGACAATGAAGCTTTCTCAGGAGATTATGAGGTTACTTCAGCTCTCACAAATCTCCTAGATCCCACCGTGCACCCAAAATTGTCCAGGACAAGGTACCTCTACTACCTATGTCAGGAGTAGGGAATATATGTATCTAGAGGATAATGAGATGGCAAAGACAAAACTACTATGTTCCTTAAGCTACAAAAGTGTAACTTGTATGGACTGAGTGGTTACACTGGTACTTCTATGTCACTTGAACTAGCCTTGATACAGCTCTTGAAAGTGAATTTGAAAGTTTCTCAACGTGAAGGATACTTGTTGTCAGCAAGAGAGGCAATTCTTCATCTACACCGAAGCATTTTCTTTAGGGAGATAATGCAAGAAATATCAAAGTATTATGGTATTTTATTCCTGCTTCTTTCATGATTTATAGTAGCTTTTTATATCCACTGCATGATTGCAATTGAAAAAGGGCCAGAAATTTAATGCTGCAGTGAGATAAAAGCTAGTATATTAAATACTCATACAAAAAAAATATTAGATTTCTGTAACTTCTTGATTTCTAGAGAGACTGTGCAAAAGTTTTGAGAATAAAGTTTGATAGCAATGGCATGCGCTCTGACGAGACTGGTATTCATCCTTGAGATGTCATTTCAAAGTCCGCATTTAGATTTGCTGTAATATAATGATACACTCTATGCAATCAAAAACACTGCTAAATTAAGGGGATTAGGAAGCGTAACATCAGCCTTTGTCTGAGCTCTCTTAGGCAAGCTGGACATATGAAAAGCCACCTAGTGACTGCTTGTTCACTCTTCCATTAGGAGGAATATAGAATTTGTAACACAGTTTTAACTCCCATATGTTTACTTACAGGATTCTTACTTCAGGGACTGGAAAGGATAATTTTGTGTTGCAGTTACTGTAAGAACAAGAACTTGTAAGAACAAGAAGTGCAAATTACTTTCAATATGGAATGAAAATGTCAATTCACTTACCTCAGTTACAGAGCATTTGTGAAAAAGCTTTAGAACTGTTCATAACATCCTAGCATTAGCACAAGCTGGTTATCTAAAAGTAAATTAAATTGATGTTTCCTATGAAATCAGTAAAATGATCAAGGGAATATAAGAAAAAGGAAAATACATAAGATCCTGTAGTGAATTTAAGCCTATGGAATTAATCTATTGAGGTCATTAACGACAAGGTCAAAGCGCATACGATTTCACCAAGAACAACAGTACCAAAGAAGAAAACCTTTTTTTCCCAAAGGAAATTTACTCCTACTTTTCTATTATTATATTTTCCCACGTAAATTAGAGTTCAATTCTCAGTGTCCTGTTATGATTTCCCTCTTCCTGTAACTCCATTAGAAAATGAAATGCAGCATGAAAGAAAACAGACCGACACTAGAACAAATTAATTATGATGCTCTGACACGAGGGATTGGATTGTTTTATTATATTAACGATAATATAGATTAATTTTGAAGAACCCTACTGATCCTAATTCACAGAAACTAGAGATGCCACAAGACTCTTTTGTTAAAACAAGCAATAATTTTCAAGGTCAGGAAAGAACTTTGCACGCCATTATTTGACAGGAACATTTTGAAATACTTCCATGACTCAAAAACATGTTTGACAGCTGCTCTCAGGTCAATTGTCACAAACACAAGGTTTCATTTTTACCCTGACATAGCCAAAACTATCAACTAATCTATCCCCCGAGAAAGACACAATATTAAAAATTTATTCAACATTTTTTCTTCTCCTCCTTGAAAAAAAGGTCAGGGTAAGGAAAAAAACATGAACTGCAGATCTCTTTTGAGAGAAGACTCTGCAGAGGTCAACTCATGTAAGCATGCATATTTTGTTCGTCTGAAAACTGAAAACCATAGCGTGAATATGCATCTTCTGCAAAGGCTTTAAAGAGAACTGTAATTCTGTAGTTACAAAGGTTACAAGTGCTTCTGTCTTCATCTTTTAAAAGTACATTGAACAGAAATAATTTGCAATATGTAACTTCATACTTCTTGTTCCACGTTTGATTAATGACCTATTTTTCTTTTCCACTTCTCAGAGAGATTTCAGAAATGAACGCATTTTCCTTCTGCAATCAAAAAGGGTTATGGATCTCGTAAGACTTTACAAAGATCTCTTCAAATGCCTGTTACCATTACATGTGAAAGGTGAGGAGATTTATACATTTGCCTGAGATGCTTTCAACCCATTTCAAGTGAAGTAAAAGTCAGACATTAAATATTTTACAACTCTTTCCTGTAAAGTCGAGTATGAACTGACCTCCTAGTTGAAACTGAAGCTACTTCAAATTCTGTGGAACCCAGACCAAAGCAGGGAGCTGCTGCACAATGGCAATACATGCTGTAGCTGCCATCCTGCCTGGCAAAACCAGTTTGTAGCCCTGTACTCAATGTTCACCTCTAGTTATGAAGCTTTAAAGAGAGCAGCCACCAGTGCTTCACAGGCCTCACGTGGGAAACTGGTTGGATTATATGGAGTTAAGAATGGTGTGACATTAAAATTCAGCACTTCAGAGCAGACAGTAATAGTAAACAACCAGAAAAGCAGCCAAACTCTCGGACCTTCCAGAGGCAGCTGGAGTGCTCACCTCTCAGTAGTGGCTGCTCTCCTGGTCCAGCAGTGCTGTTCTGAGCATGTGACCAGGGGCTGCCTGCAGCTGTTCACAGACTTTCAACAAGTGCAGTTTTGATTCCCTGCATTTACAGCATTGTTCCTCATGGTAACATATCACATGATAAGCAGTATTTGGCACATAAATCTCCAGTATTTAAATAACATTATGAAACCTGATTTTAATCAGTTATTAATCACAGTCTTGTGTCTGTAATTGTTCTCCCTACAAAAATACACTCAAACCTTTATGGTCATGCCTTCCAAGCACAAATTTACCAACACTGACATAATGAAAAGAATGTATTAGAATTCAGCTCCATACATTAGAACCAACAAGTTTTCTGTTTTAAAATAAACATAATTGGGAGGGCAATGGGATTTGGGAACTTTTTGTAAAAGTCTTTATATACCTTTAACTATTTGTTTAAAGTTTTATTAAGAAGTAGGAGGGAAAAAACCAACCTCTCTGGAAAGCTGTCCAGTTCCACAATGCTTCGCTGTGTACTTTAGTATCTTTGGCTCACATGGCATAGCTAAGCCCTCTTTAGGTACTGGGAGACTGCTCTAAGGTCTACCTGGAGCCTTTTCCAGGCTGAACTATACCAACTCTCTCAGCCTGTCCTCATACGGAAGGTGCTTCAGGCCTCTGATAGTCTTCAAGGCCTTCCACTGGACTTGCTCCAACAGAGCCACATCTTTCTTATGCTGGGGGCCCCAAAACTGGACACAGCACTCCGGGTGGGGTCTCACCAGAGTAAAGCAGAGGGGCAGAATCCCCTGCCTCAACATGCATCACAATTCTTTCGATGCAGCCCAGAATGCAATAAGCTTTCACATTCAGTTTTTAACCCACCGATTCCCCTTAGACCTCCTCCACAGGGCTGTTCTCAATCCACTCATTGCCCATCCTGTATCCATGTTTGGGATTGCCCCAACCCAGGTGTAGGATCTTGCACTTGGCCTTATTGAACTTCACAAGGTTTGCATAGTCCCACCTCTCAGGCCTGTCCAGGTCCCTGCGGATGGCATCCCTTTCCCTCCAGCATGTCAACTGCACCACACAGCTTGGTGTCATCAACAAACTTGCTGAGTTGTTGTTGCTTGTCCTACTCATGTATAAGCAGTAGACCTAAACCTAAAATAATATCAGTGAACAAGCAACTCACTGTTTTCTCAGAACACATCCCCCCTTTCCGTTGCTGTTAATGTCATCAGGTTGTCTGAGTTGAGCTTGAACTAACAGCTTTATATCCCAAACTCTTCTGTCAGAGAGCCAAGGGGAGAGAACAGATAATGAATAGGCAAGTGATAAATGAGTGCATGGCGGCACTAACCTGGGAGATCGACGTAGAGAGGCAGGAGCTCAGTAAATCCACATCCACCAGTATTCTGGGTAAGGGAGGTCCTGAAAGGCCATCAGTTCCCTACTGCCACCCCAAGAGTATCACCATATGCATGTTCTCAATCCCTCTATACATTGTGCCAGTCTAGCTTCTGCCTGTGCTTTAGTTCATTCCTGCACCCCTTCATTCACTAGCTGGATCTCCTGAGCTGATGGACAGCAGGACCATCAGAGCTCACTTAATTCCCAGGCAGAAACTCAGGAAAAAGTAGCACATGCATCTGTGTTCTGAAAATAAAGAACCAGGATACAAACCACACAAGGGGAGTCTGAGGTAATGAGCATGCAATCAATGCTGAAGGGTATGCTGCACACTCTACGACTTTCTTCAATGCCTGCCTTTTACAGCTTTTGTAACTTAACACACTTAGCAGGCTGGTAGGAATCTAAGTCATCTGTAACATAAAATCAATGTATTCAAATACATTCAAGTTTCAGGTTTTAGGACATATTAGAATTGTAATTTATTTTGCTATGAAAAATATGTCCACTTATACTATGTAAAAAAATCCAATGTTTTATTCAATAAATAAAATGTAGAACTATTATTCATATTACTTTACATTTGGTTTTAAGACCCAAGTCAGCTAATCTCTGGGGATACTGCAAAATCTGATAACTAAGGCTGATTTTAGTAACACACACAAAAAAGAGAAACATTTCATTAGAGCTAAAAAACCCCAGAAGGATTCAAAACATTTAAAACAGTGGTTTGTTTTGTTAATGACAAAGTAGCTCTAATTCTTATTAAATTTTCCCTTTACGACAAAGGACCAACTTTTATCATTCAAAAGCAAGTCATTAGAACTGTGAGGACAGAAAGAAATGTACCCTCAACTGAAATTTTACTCAAATTTTTACTTTTTTTTAAAAAATATTTAGTTGTAATATAATGTCTCCAACACATTCCAATCTGGTGCAACTGTGGGCTTCCCCTGAAAGACGAGCTCCTGCTTGCCTCCTTCCCCCTCACTTCCTTCTTCCTTAGCTTCCTCTCCACTAGACCTGGTAACTGTGCCACCACAAAGTAAGACAGTCCAGCTAACTCATCTGACAGAAGATTTAGTCAGTCTTCTGCCAAACTCCAAAAAAGAATAAACATTTTTCATCAGATCAGTTTACTGGACTTGCCCCAGAAACAGAGGAAGTATATGAATTTGTACAGAAATGTAATAGAAACCCACTTCTTTCTACGGGAATGGCAGTTGTACTAGAGAGCATCATATCCAGCCACATGCTCAGGGCATAGTTTTGAGCTAAACTGACCTAATTAAATTTTACCCCCCAAAAAGAAAGAGGATCCTGACTTCTAATTTGTGCCAGAATAGCACTGGTGCAGGCATGTGATCTGCAAGGTCTGGGCCCTGAGCAGAGCCTTAAATGACAAAAAACCTGATTCCTTTCCACCTGGTCCATGTCTATTGTCCAGTTAATCACGCTGCCAATAAATGCTAGAAGTAGCATACAAGACAGCAGCAACACTTGGTGGGTGGCCAGGAGGAGGACAGAGACACCCCCTCCAGCAGAAGCATAGACTGAAGGTATTTCCATGTAAAATCGAGGACAAGGGCAATTCCTCCAAAGGCCCAGAGTAAGGTAAGGAAGGAGAGGAGCTGCACCTCGTGAGGCCAACAGGCACCAACCAGCACGTTCATTGTCCGTAATCCTTACACAGTCGCTGTGTGATGGATGAATTGTCAGGCACATGTGAAACTTTCCCGTGTTTGAGTGGGTTCTACGGTTTTCACATCCTTCCACTCCCCAGTATTGCTCATTTTCTTCTGACAGTTTAATGAATGACACAGAGTGATCCCACTAAAGCAGCACCACTTTTGCAATAAAGAAATAGGAGTTATTTTCCTAGTCCACTAATATTTTAATAAATAAATAAAACCAATTGTTTCACTTAAGCTGTTTTTATTTTTTCCTTCCCATCTTCATCTCATTGTACACTGGAAAGATCTGGAAATCTACTGCCACACAAACATACAATAACTGTACGTGCAACATTTGTCCCTTCACCCCTCTCCTCATCACCTATAAACCTCAATTAGTACATTTTTAAAATTACCTACAGATTTGCTTTTAAAATATCCTGAAACACTTGAGTTTTATTGGACTTTTTCAAATGTATCTGAAAATGTCAATTGGCACAAACAAATATAGACAAATTTACATATTATACTATATTTGCCAAAACCAAATACAACACAGACAGCAAAATGGGCTCTGCAACAACAGCAGAATGCAAGTAAGGAAAACGAGCAAGTTTTAGAAGTCCCAATATACTGTAAGAACAAAACATTTAATTTATATGAGCAAAAGACAGACTAGAAATGGTTGCAAGTCAATGAACACTACTTATACCAGCTTTTACAGAAGAATCCCAAGCACAAAACCAGGTATCGTCAAAAGAAAGCAGAAACCAACACCTAGTAGTATTTCCAAAGAAGCTGCTTCCAACTGCTCTAGACTGTTTCAGTTCATTTTCATGAAGGTTTCTCTGAGGTCAGGAGCAGAGCCCATGCCAAAGAACATGATCTGTTTCACGAGTCAAAAGGGAGTATTTGGTTTGGGAAGCATGAGGAATGTTTAAGGGGGCATATTTTGGGGCTTTTTGCAGGTTACTACCAGGAAAAATCCAGATTATTTGGTCTAGATTACAGGAGAAGAACATGATGTGTACCCAGAAGTTCAATGTATATTACTACATACTAAGTTTGAAAAGTAATCAGTATTCCCAGCCAGAACCACATAAACGAGAAAGATTCCACATGTTCATCCAAATCGATCTCTACAGAATGTAATCGTAACTCCAGAGAAGGAAGAGTGCCTTATCCCACCACTAACTGCATTCAAAATGTCCTCTTGCAGTTTCTCCAGGACAGCCTCACTGCATGAGGATCTTTGGAATCAGGGGTGTCCACATGAGAAGCAGACTTTCATACGGCTTGAAAAGTGTGGAAAGATATTCAAGAATACATTCAAGAACTGTATGAACGAAGAAAAGGACTCTTACAGCTTATCTACACAAAGTTACTCTTCTTTGTATTAATTGAGGGTATGAATATACAGTACAAATTCAAACACTCAACAACTACTTCCGCATGCAATGAGCTGAACACTCCAGTAAAATAAGCATTATAATTCTGTATAATTTACATTGAACAAGAATATTCAGTAACACCCAAAACAGGAGCCAGTGTGGCACAACAGGTTTGTGTACATTCTGCCTTTTTCCCCAGCAACTTCTCTTGGAAGAAGCATTTTCAGTATCAGTAAAATACAAACTTAAACAAAAGAAAAAAAAAAACCCACCAAAAAACCCAAACAAACAAACAAACCCCCAAAAAAGCCCAAAAAAACTCAACCAACCAACCAACCCACAAACCACCAAACCCCCCCTCTATACAGTTTAAGTTAACACAGGACAAAGCACATTCCTACTTCATGTTTGCAGACCAGTAATTTACAGAGGTTCTTGCTACTGACTCAAGTCATGCCAAAACCTGCAACTGAAGATGTTAGGGAACACTGAATATGATACCCCTTTTTGCTGCCTGCCCCGCTTTCTGCCAAAGATGGCCATTGCTGCAGCACAATAAGCAATCCATCCATGCCCCGTACCCCCTTGCTTCACAGTCCACTGTATTTGCTTTCTCTGAACATAAGTTTGAGCTATGTTCCATCCATGAACCACCCTGGCTGCTCAAGTATCCACACTGTTCTGCTGCTCTTTGTCCAGCAGACTGAAGAGAGGAGCAGAACAGAGAACTAGACCTAGCAACCTCTGCAGTCACCCTACCACAACCCAGAAGGGTTTATTAGCCAGAACTTTCAGGAAGATTAATTCGAAAAAGCTTTCAAAATGTATTAGTTAAACCATAACTAAAGTTTAAAAGTTATTGTAAAATGCTTTTGTTTAATTTACTTAAGAAGTAAACTCAACTTAATTTACTTTAGAACTCACAAACAAAAGTCACTTACAAATAGAAGAATCCATAACAGAATGGAATGTGATTTAACTGATAAACTTTTGAAGTTAGCTCAAATTCATAACATAGAATGTCCATGTAGTAATTTGGAATATTTTTCCTGAATGTTCCTATGTATGCAAGCTTAGAGACTGCTATTCATTTTTTCTGAAACACAAAATGCAGTGAAGACAGAGGGCTGCGTTTAGCACTGGGCAGGAAGGTAGCTATGAAAAAGTGTGAAGTGAAAGCATTTCAAGTAAGTATTTTTGTAAGGCACTTGCAAAAATGACAAAAATGGCTCTGTTGCCTAGCTCATTTTTCAACTGAATTACTTAACCAGATGGAAAGCCAAGATATGTGACCTTCTGTGCCAAGTAAGGTCACATATCTGGGGTTTGGGGGTTTTTTTTAAATAAAGTTTAAAAGTAGAAACTACTCTGAAAAGACAAGCAAAACTTTTTTGGAAAACTAAAGGTGAATGCATTTTCTAAAGGGTAATTGCTTGGGCAATTAGACACACAAAAGAGGTGTAATCTAACAACACTCAGACTTCTAAGAAAATACATGTATGATACCACCGCTGTATTATTGACCGTTCTAATGCATACTGCAGGCCAAATTCTTCCTTGGCAAGTCACCCCTTAAACACACCAGAAAAAAACCCTAGAAAATTACATATATACACATTTTAAATAAGAAATAGCCACAACAAAACTAAATTGTTACTCTGATGAGAGCCATGGCATTTGTTTTTAATAAGCCTTAAGTTCTATAGTTAATGCTAGATCCTGCTTCACTTTTCAGCATCTGCATTCCCTCACAGCAAAGCCTGCAGCAGATTAGATGGAGGCTTAAACTTACAAATTGAACTGACATTTACAAGTCAGAAGCGACACATAGAAATTCTGCAATTGAATCACTCAGTCTGTGTACACTCCCAGCTGGTTTCAGTGGTAGGATACATCAGATCGCAATTTACCATGGACAAAAAGACTTTTCTCATAGTTGCTACATCCAGGACTTGGTTAAAACATTGGAAAGATTTTACGAGCTTTAGGACCTGGCGGATCTTACAGCAAATTTTAAGGAAAATTAAGTAAATTGTTAGTGTTTTAGACATGTTTACTTTTAAAGCCCGAAATGGGAAGTGTTATAGAACAACCAGACCTAATAATATTAGGTAGTACAATCTTATATAAAGCTTTAAAACCTGTTACAGAGATGTCAGCTATGTTACATTATTAAGTCTACAATCCTGCACACAACTGTAGAAACAATGAGTATGTGAATAATCCATCTTTATTTGGTGAGCAAATCAGGAAACCACTCTCATAGGTACTTACAGCATTGGGGTTTCAGAACCTACTCCTGAGAGGCAAGAGGACAGACTTCTTCCAACACATCAGAGTGTTCAGGTTACAAAGCTCATGTGTGATCAAGGATCTTGTAATCAATGCTGCAATCCACCACCAAAAAGTCTAATTCTCATGAATAATAAAAGCTGCTTTACATAGTGGGTATTAAGTATTTCCCTTAAGACCTAACTAAGCATCCAAGGAAGAATTATCCCACCGAAGGCAGCAGCAAGTGTAGTAGGTATTAATTTGTTCTAATTTACAGCAGTTTAAAAGCACAGTGGTACAAGCCTCACCAAATGGTAGCAACCAGGGTGTAAGTCTTTCAAAAGACAAAATAGCATAAAGCAACTAAGAGTAAACTAGAAACAGACACCAGAATTTTGAAGCATTTTTTCAGTCTTTTATTTCTGAAATAATTAAACCCTCAATGCAAAATGGCCAGGCAAAAACTCTCAAATTATACAATTGTGTTTATATAACACCAGTCTCTTTCTCCAGCTACATTTTAAATGGGAAAAGCATACAATTTTTTTTTTTTAAATCAAAACCAGGCAAAGTATTTTCCCGTAAGCTTTCCAGGAAAGTCAACCTCTGGACTAAACCCAAACATAAAACTTTCATCGGGAGAGGAGAATATTTCCTTAAATTTTGAATATGCAAAGACAACATTCAGATATAAAACGATGGAGAAAGTTCTTTTGTAACTTTCCACTTAGTGGCTACTACAGACTACCACCTATTATAACAAGAACATAACATAATTTATTTCAAAAAACTCAGCTGAATTCAAGGCACAGGCATGATATTGTGTGCTCTCTACTTCTGTCTGATTTTTGTACACTAATCTTCAGCATCAGGAACAAATGCTCAAAAAGGATGAAAATATGTTCTAGTCCACAAAGCCACTGTTGTCCACATAACTATGCATGTTTTGTCCCAAAAAGCAGTAGATAATTTCATAGAATCACAGGATTTTGACGAGTTTGATGGTTTATATTTTTCCAGTACTAAAGACTTTTAGCTTATTTATAAAAAAATTACTTGAAGAATCTGGGATATTTATTTTGAAATAGGTATCACTTTCCTCTAAACTAAAGAAATACAAAAAAATACCTGCAACAACAAAGGTTCTGTAAGAAGAAAAGGTCTGAAGTGTCTTGTAAAATTATTTATATAAAAACTGTAGAGTAAAATTTGAAACACTCCAGAAACTTTTGCAGAAAATTAACAAACCCGAGGTCTATTTTACCAAGTCTTAAATCCTTTAAAATTATTGTAATACACCTACCTGTGGATATTGGATCATTAATAAGTTAAAGTGAGACAATAGTTCTACGTAATGTTCTAAATAATGCACCATGTTAACCAACATATCAAAAAAATACCAGTTTTGAAGTGAATTTTGCATTTCAAGATCTACCTTAAAATCTGCTCACAATGTACAGAAAAATGTGGGAGTGAGAATACAGGAGACATCAGACCTGCAGATACTTTACTCTTACTAACACCTCTTTGCCCTAAAATAGGGCACCTACAGTAACAGATGTTTGCTTGCTTTGTGCTGGAATCCTTAAAAGCACAAACAGCCAAAGTTCTAAAGTCACCCCCAAAAACTGAAGAAAATAATTGTGTTACAGTTTTCATGCCAGCAAAACATGCATAATGAAACATATACACATTCACAAACACAGAAAAGAATATTTGGAAGTGAAAAGTCATCAGCTAATACCCAGTAAATGTTCGGGTTTCTGTCCCAAATCCCAGCTGCCTTCCATGGATTGCAACCCAGTGTTCCATCCTAACACACTGAGCTGTGGAGCATGGTGAGGCTGCTGCTTCATAGGCGGAAAACCACCAAAGGAGACAGAATGGGCATCAGAACCATTTCCAGATAAACTGTTCCTGTTAGCAATTAAAGGTCTTCTGGGACCCTACAGCTTGATCGGTTTACTCTGCTCTTTTCTACTGACTTTTAGGAAAGATGTTATAAATTTCCATGTTCTTTTTCTACTGCCCACACAGTATGGATGGAAATTAGCAGACTTGCAGCCTATTTTCAGTTCTGCTATTAAATAATATCCATACTATGTTAATCCTCATTTTACTAAAACATAAAATGGGAAAAAGAAAAAACCCCAACCAAAAACCAAAAAAAAANACCATGGTGTCAGTCAACGCGAAACGGTTCTATGAGAGCCAGGTATTTCATTGTCCTTTACCAAATAAAAAAAGAAGAAAAAAAAAGAAAAAACCCACTGACTTTACCTGAGCAGCTAGTACAAATTTGGTGTTTTGGAGGTGGTTTCAGTTAGAGACACTAACTGGCAAATTCCAACTAGTTTAAGAATTTTACCTAGCTAGTCTGTAAATTTTCTGGAAAAGCTTAACTAGCTACCCACGGATGCATGCGGGTAGAAATGTGATGTTATTCCTGGAAAGTCTATTTGTAATGTCCACATTTCAGAAGTGGCATCACTCATCTTCAAGCAATTCAATACTCAAATTCTGCCTTCTGTGGCATCCCTGCAATAATTTTGACTTGTACAGGGATAGCTGTAACCAAAGTATTTTACAGAGCAATCTAATCTTTAGAATTACGTCAAGTAAAATAGTGTATTGGTATCACCTGCAAAATAAATAGGATACTAAAGTACTGATTTCCATGTAAGTGGATACTCGCGTGTTTGAGCATTTTAACCAGAAAGGCTTAGCCCAACTTTACAGGCATGACTTAAAACACAATATACAATTACATTACCCATTTTGAGAACTTACATAGTATCCATTCACTGGGCATCACAGAATGTTTCATTTTTTGAGCGAGCTTCAAAATATCCCGGTTAGAGCATGGTGCTAACAGCAACAAGGTTGTGGGCTCAATCCCTGTGTGGGCCATTCAGTTAACAGCTGGACTCAATGACCCTTGCGGGTCCCTTTCTACTCAGAATATTCTGTGAATCTGTAATTATTTACTCCATATTATACCTAAAAAGCCCAGGTACAGAAACCTTCACTAATTTGTCTTTGATGACATAGGATGTAACTATCAGATTCATACACATAGGACTTGCAACTTCTAGTTCCATACTGAAAAAGCCTTTCCACTTTTTCAAAGATGAAGATCTAAGCAATATGTGGTAAAACGTATTTAAATCTTGAGCAAATGTTTTCTAAAATCCATCAACACATGTAAATACACTACTTTATACTAGGAAGACTTCAGAATATATCTGTTATTGTCATGCAAAAAGGACTGAAATATGAAAAAGTCTGTTTAAAGGAACAATAAAATTTACAACTACAAGCTTCTCTTCTGTACAGAAAAAAAAGTGGAGCAGCCATTCAAGATCAGTGAATTTAAGTCAGTGTCTTCCTCCACAAAGAATGGCTGAAGTCCTAAGAGTAAAATTTGGGAGAAGTGAAGTTCTGCAGAACTGGCTCCAGCCTTCCCAGTAAATATCCAGTTACCTTTCCTTTTACATAGTAGCATCTCTAATCACTCCTACTCCAGCATCTTCATTCCTTCATACCATAGCAAATTAATGCATGTCCTTGAATTTCATTCCCACTTGCTACAAGCAAAATTATCCACCTGACATTTTAACATGGGGAATTTTCTCTTACCTATTATAATTCCTGCAAGACAGATTGCTTTATCTGGTAATTACCAAGGTGCAGTCTTTATTTTAAGCTCTGGTAAGAAAGAAATTTTTGTCACCATGTCCACAGCTGCTAGTCAGGAATGATTAGTTTCACAGCTTTCAGACCTTGCCACATCATTTGAATGCACTATAACATGGCACATTTCAGAATGATGAGCTTCTTCAGCCAGTACATCCACTGGAAAGAGTGGTGAGTGATTCAGTCCTCTCAGCCTAAATGCACTCTGCCTTTTTATGGTTTTTCATAATCATTATTGCATATGGATACATCTTGAAATTATGTAATTCATGCATGTCAGTGCGAATCTATCATGCTCTAAACTTTAAATAAAAGGCATCAATTAAAGTTTACTTGGAAAAATAATAAATGGGAAAGCAACATGGTGGAGAAATGTAGTGACAGAATCTACAATTACAAACCTCTAACCTTTCTATAATGTTTAGATTAGGCTGCAGCTCAGCAAAAACTTCAGAATGTTTCTTTTAATTTTCCCCTTCATGTAACAAACAGTTGAGTCTCACATTCAAAATTAGGTGTTAAACCATGTTTTCTCCAAAATAAGGATACTGCTATTAAAAGTGATGCTTCAGGTAAGTGCTTTAAAATTTGTTTCCACTTAAAAGTATTGTAACAATGTTTAAGTAAGACTTTGCCAATCCGTTTCCATTCAATCATACTTGAATATCAAATTTCTGTATAATAAATAAGATGAGGCATTTCCCCTTTACATGTATTAATATTTTAAAATACGTCTTTCTAGGTTCTTATACTGCAAACAAACTACCTACATGCTCCCTTAAATATGCATTAACACAGAACAAGAACAAACCAAGACCTGACTTACAAAACAGTAAATCTTCTGTCCTCTGCTAAACTCCTACAGTTCTCTACAGGCTTCCTGCAACTCTCCTTGGTGTCCTAGGCCATGGTGGAGCCCACCTCACACTAAAAGGAAGCCAGATGCAAAAACTAGTGAAGCCTCTGAAGTCCAGCCACCAGAGAGGAAAATACAAGCTTCCTATATTTAAATTGTCTCTCTTTCAGAATGTCATTGCTGGAATTCTTTTAAGACTTTAACTTTAAAAGTCTTTCTCACCTCAACTTTGCAAGTTTATTTATGTGTGTACACATAAAACAGTTTCCCTAAAGCCTTTAGTTCTGTCATACCAGAATTTCCACTAAAAAGTCACCAGGACTGAAAGCTTGTAGCTTTTAGCCACACAAAACAGCACTGTGGTTTCTTGTCTCTACTAAAAACATGTGTTACAACTATAGTTCCAATTCTGCAAGTCCTAGTAAAGAGGTGAATCAATTAAAGTGTGCTTTATCCAATTTACATACAAATCCTCTATTAAAAACTTCGACTTGAGCTGGCAAAGCAAAAAAATGTGACAGAAGCTATTGAACAAATTCAGCCTCCAGTTACAGTCAGGTAAATCTGCAGCAACAGCTCTGAAACAAATAAAGTTACCATGGTGTAAAGTCTGAAGTAGCTGGGAACAGAACTTGATCACCTGGCATTTACTCACTTCACTAAACCTAAAGTCCTGCAAGGGTCAAACAATGAGTAACTATATAATTTGTGAGAAGAAATGCCTAGAAACCCAGGATACAGAGGTGAAATGAGGATAAATGCTTTGCTTCCATACTGAACTTTATGGCTTTTGTTAGTGTAAGCCAGGCCATGGATGTTGCTTTAATATGAATATTTTCAGTGTAAAATTACATTCGTTTAAAAATAAGGCATGATTCATACAGAATTCGCATGGAATTTTAAAGTAGATTGAGTATTACAGCCAGATGTATAAACCTTTAAACAACTTCAGCTGGAATTTCTCTTTCCGCATAATAAATGTAGTTGTTGCAACTACGGACTATGAACACTTGGATACTTTAATATTTGTTTCTACATCCAGTTTATGTATCTCATAGTAAACACTAAGAGACTGAACCTGAAAAGTGTGAAGATCAGTCATAGCAGTAGTCTCTTCAAGGCTAAGAAACTTTTGTAGAGTTGCACTTGCACCTTACGTGCAGCAAAGCACACCTAAAGAAAAGGTATGTGAAAAACAACTTAAAACAACTGTCAAAATTACAGAGAGTACATGCTTACATGAATGTTCTCTAAAATAAAAATGAAACCTCAATTAGACTTCAGAATATTACTTGTAAATATGCAAAATGAAACCCCCACTAAATGCCATTATGCCATTATGTGAGCCCTGGAGCATACTTGCATTCCGAAGCTTCCAGTCGAGAGGAACCACATGCAAATCCCAAAGCAAACTTCAGTTAAACTTAAAAAAGTTCGCCTCTTTTGCAGAAGATAACACAGTTAACACACATGCCTCGAGCCAGCAATCACCTCTCGTTCACCTGAAAGGCGGAGGTGGAGAAGCTTTGGGAGAAGAAGAAAAGAGGCTCAGCTCCGTTCCTCGAGCTTGGCAGGTGCCGGTCGGAGCCTACCCGGGCCCCCCGGGGAAAAGCGAGGCTCCGGGGCTGGGAGAGCAGCGCCTCCCGCTGCCGGGGCGCAGCGGCCGCTCGGGACGAGCAGCGCGGGGCGGCCGCGTCCCGGTGCTCTCCCGCCGCTCCCTCCCTTTGCCTGGCCGCGGGTTTCTCCTGGGCGCGGGGCGCGCGCACTCCGGGGGCGGTATCCCGCGGGAAGGCGGCCGGGGAGCTGCTGCGAGTCCCCTGTCTACGCTCGCCTGCTGCTGCCCTCGCAGCTCCTCTGCCCCGTCGCGCATCTGCCTCCCGGAGCGGGGGCTGCGGGCGAGCGCAGGGACCGGGGGTGCTCCGGTCGCCGAGGCCGCTGCCCGCGGCGGTCCCGGGAGTGCAGCTGCAGGCGGCGCTGCCGCCGCCGCCGCCTCCCACAAAGGGCAAATTCATTTTCCACGTCCCGAGTGCGGCGGCGGAAGGGCTCGGTGCCGGGTGGGTCCCACCGCTACCGGGCGGCTGTGGGGGGAGGACCTCGCTCGGGAAACAAAAGCTTCTTGTCTTCTGGAAAACGTCGAATTATATCATGTCAGGAAGATAAGTTATTAACAAGATCACCTTAAATTATTAGAAAGTCACAGTGTTTTCCTTTTTGTCATCCTTGGTTCTTTGGCGGCTTTTTTTTTTAAATAGAGGTTGCCAATACCTATGTGCAATGTGTGTGGAAAACCACCAGTTTCACTTTGTAGCACAACTTGATGATGGGCCAGGTGCAAACTCCTCCTAGGGCAAACTAGTAACAGCCCCAGAAATGTTTTCCATTTACAACAAGTTCAAAAATGTGTAATTATAAATGAATTGTACAAAAACCTATAGACTTGTCAAGTAGAAATTTACAGATTCAAATCTTTAAGGCACAAATGAATGGACAGTGTTTCTTTTTCCAAAGTGTGAGTTACATAACATTTGCATAGCTCGCTGGCACGTCCACGCACTATTCATTGCAACGCTCTCCCAATGTAGCAGGAGGCCGGTAACTGAGTGAGCATTCACCGCGGGTCAGATTCTGTCCTTGCCGTGTTTTACTCTGGAAATCATCCTGTAAACACAGCTCGATAGTGAGAAGTGTGTGGGACGCTAAGGCAAGGGCCCTTTTGCACCCCTCTCCTTGATGTCAACAGCAGAGTTTTTCTCTCCAGAGTTTTTCTCTCCTGCTGTCGCCTGCGGGAGCTACATGTCATCTGTGCAGGGTTTCCAGGCTGCTCTTGTAGATCTAAATACTGGATTTAGCAGTAGATCCAAGTACTTCATAGAACACGTAAAATCTGTGCATGCTTTGACTGAACATAGAATTGTAAGTGTTACCAAACACACACAAAGCAGTAATTTTCAAGCCCTGCAGAGTGAGATTTGACTTCATGGTAACTGGAAGGTAAACAGAAATCCCCACGCAGAGCTCAGACTGACAATACAACTATGTTGTCATTCAGACACAGATTAAAAACATGCCTTTATATATTACTTTGATTCATTGTCTATCTCTGATGTTTCTTAGTACTTTACAATTTTGTTGAATCTTGCACAGACTTACCCCGAATCATGGCACAAAAAGGGATTTCCAAAGTATAGTGAAACTGTTTACATTGATTAATATCAATTATACATTTCGTGTTCATATTTGTATTTACAGGGACAACTCTTTAAGCTTCTTAAGGGTCAGACATGACAAGAGTGGATGATGCAACAGCCTGCTAATCCTGAAACACTTGGATGGGGTATAAAAAAGGAAATGAATGCAGGATGCAAGACCCCCTTAGGAAACACTGTGCAAATTGAGTGTTCTTATCTGTCAATAAATGTAAAATACCTTGCACAAATATGCAGTGAATACTTGGAGATTGTCAGCTTGTGTTATTGATCACACTCAAATAGTTTTCAAGTTCTCGTCTTTTAAATTGTATTAATTAGTGCAATTATTGGTTCATATTTAGGTTCCTGCTTTCAGCAGCAATTAAATAACCCTTAGATTCAAAAGTCGTACACTGCTCCTAATGTTAATAAAGATGTGCTTGGCATTTGCAGAGAATTTTCTCAGAATTTCACAGGCCAGGCATTTTGACATTTCTAGGAAACATGTTGTCACATGACTGTTAAAGAAACCCTGAGGTGTGGACACACACACATATATATATTTACATGACTCGTACAAGAACACAGAGCAACAGTACCTACATTACTAAAAAGTAGCATCCCATCATTTGTTGCCGTGGTATTTTATTCTATGGATAAAATCCCAAATGAGAGGTAGTTAGTGTCTGATGCAGAGCACTTTCTCTGCAATCCACAGAAGACCTTTTCTGTAGTTCTGCCCAAAGCAGACTTGCCGGTTTCTGTGCTGATGGCAGGATACTGAAGTAAGAGGTCACTTTGGAAACAAAATAAAGGCACCCTTGGGGAATTTGTATACCCTGAGAAGCCTACATTTCTGCTCCCAAAACCTTCTCATACATTGTTTCATGCTCTAGACAGAGAGCCAATAAATATTGCTTGCTAATACAAGCTGCTCTGAACTAACTGAAAAGAGCTCTTTATATTAATTAACAGCTGCTTGTGACTATGTTTAAAACTGCACTGCCTGGTGCACTTCAGCATAAAATACAACCTTGTAATGTATGCTCAAACATGCAGCTGCCCCTTTTTACAGCACCCTCAAACTGGTTTTCACCATTTAATGCTATTGAGCTATGATGTCCAAGAAATGTACCCTTTGATATCTAAAAGTGAGCCTCAGGTAGCTCCAGGATAACAATGTTTTATAGAGCTGGTGTCTGCAGACGGAGCTACCTGTGTCCCTTAACATTAGGACTCTGACAGAAGAGGAGCAGCCTCTCTGTGATGGAATAAGGAGAGGAGGCTATAGGAAGCAGGTCTTAAGAACCACTTAAAATGACTTATTCCTCTCCAATTTGTCCTTCTTCCAGGACCAAGGCTTTTACGTTGCATTTAGAACCTTTCATTACACTGTCTAAACACCTTAGATAATGCTAATATTTTATGCCATTATAATT
Source organism: Falcunculus frontatus (assembly GCA_013398115.1). Taxonomy (NCBI): domain Eukaryota; kingdom Metazoa; phylum Chordata; class Aves; order Passeriformes; genus Falcunculus; species Falcunculus frontatus. Next base: position 2,117,292 of record VZRV01005432.1, read on the forward strand.
ATCTCATCCAGGTCTTTCAAATCTCAGCTGAAATGATATAATTAAGTGAACTTCATCAGATTGGAAGAAGGCAGAAATATAGAAGTGTTGATACAGCAAAGCTTCCTAAAGCAGTATATTGAGAATGAGCATTCTTACTCATAGTCAATATGGGAAGATAAACCAGTTTCAAACTATTTTCTTTAAAACATGTCTGATTTTTTTTTTTTTTCCCAAATTGGTCCCCTCCTTCCAAATTCTAGCTTTGCAGATTTTTTCTGAAAAGTCTTCTTAATCTGTACGGTCTCAGTCTTATCTGAGAGATGCAAAACTGTCAACAGCGTACTGAAACTACTCTATAAACTTATTACTAAAAAGATACTATGAAGGGCAGAGAAGGTTTCAAAAAACACAATCAAGAGAGTTATAGCTGTTGAAGTTCTGCCGGAAGAACCTGAGACAAAATGAAATTTACCTGCACTGAGCATATCCATTCCTAAATACTGGATTCAGTTTATGTTTAAGGGTCTGTTGGCTACTAAAGTGGCATGACTTCACTAAAAGGATCAATTAAACCATTATCTTCTATTTCTCCTCAAGATGAAGGTGCATCTAATGTGGTATGTGTAGAACATCAACATACGTAATTCAGTTAGGCAAATCATCTCCATTGGGTAAATGCATCCCTCTTTACAAAATGACGATCTAATTTATCATCACAACCTGAAGCACAGCCTTTGGATGTCATCTGTCACAATTCTGAATTAATCCAAACTTATTCATCTTATGGGAAGTAGTTTGTTGTCTTCAAACATCTGTCTTGTGTCATTTGTGTAGCCCATGGCTCAATGATATTTTTGTCACCTTATTGTGTGCTAACAATGAGCTTGTCTAATTACATATTGTTGGTAAATAATTTACATTTTCTCTTTTAAATCAACCACCATCTGTGATTGCACCAGCTTTAAAAAAACTTTAAAATAAGGAATCTGCATCTCTCTTGCCTAAATTGGGCGGTGATTAATATACACTCCCCAGACTTTCCTTTTGTACACAGTATATAAATCATAGTATTTCCTAATACCTTTATCCTACATATTGCCCAGAGCAGCTGTGGATGCCCCATCCCTGGAAGTGTTCCTCACCAGGCTGGATGGGGGTCTCAGCAACCTGGTCTAGTGGAAGGTGTCTCTGCCCACAGCAGAGGGATTGGCACCTGATGACCTTTAAGGTCCCTTCCAACCCAAACCGTTCCATGATTCGAAATATTTTGTAGTATTTGTGTTACACATATTTCCTGGGTTTACTACCAAGTCTACGGGACTTTACATGGATCTAAGATGAACAATTCACAGGAGTGTGACACTTTTCTCATTTCCTCTCTTTTACTGTCCCTTTACCTGGTCCCTCCCAAAGTAAGAGCCACATATCTACAGCTCCTCACAGTAGCCGAGAAGTTGCTCTTGGGACAACGCGGCTTTGAGACAAGTCACCTGCACTTTCGGGCTGCTTTCCTTCTCCAACACACCGTCAGTGTACTCCTGCTGAAGGCACGTGAAGACCAGTCTGGCCTCCTCTCAGGCTCCAAGATTAAGCCTTAAACTTAAGAAGGAAACTCGGGCCACAGTGCGGGGAGTGGGTCTGGCCCTCGGCTCTTTCGGGGGTCGCCTGTGACCCTACATTTTGCGGGAGCGAGGAGGCGACCTCACTCCTCAGCCGTTCCCTCCCGTTGGCCTCAACCCCTCGTCCCGCCGCGGCCCGAGCGAGACGCGGCCGTTGCAGCCGCGCGGGACCGCCCAGCGCCGCATCCCGCCCGCGCCGCGACCGCAGGGATGCGCGCCGGCATCCGATACACGGAATCGCGGCAAGGAACGGACGCTTTGGACCTGCCCCTGCGGGGAGGAGCCGCGCTGGAGGAAAACAGAGGCAGTGGGAAGAATGCCACACTCCTGGGAATTGTTCATCGTAGGCGCCCGTAAAGCACAGTCACGTAGGACTGGTAGTAAAAGTAGGATATATGTGTAACGCAAATACTACAAAATACTTAAAAACGTAGAACGGCTTGGGTTGGAAGGGACACCTTAGAGATCATCTACTCCCAACCTACCTGATGCAGGCAGGGACACCTTCCACTAGACCAGGTTGCTGAGACCCCCATCCAGCCTGGTGTGGAACACTTCCAGGGATGGGGCATCCACAGCTGCTCTGGGCAACCTGTCCCAGAGGTATTAGGAAACACTACAATTCATATACTGTGTACAAAAGGAAAGTCTGGGGAGTGTATATTAATCACCGCCCAATTTAGGCAGGAGAAGAGAGGCAGATTCCTTATTTTAAAGCTTTTTTTGAAGGCGGTGCAATTACAGACGGCACCAGCTTTAAAAGGGAAAACGCAACGTCGCGCCCCTCACACCCCCTCCTTCCTCCCCTCAGCGGGAGCGCGCGCCCTCCGCCGCGCGCGGCCTGACGTCACCGCGGGCGGGCGCGCGTGACGCGTACCCTCCCCAGCCCTCCCCTGCCCTCCCCGCGCCGGTCGGGCCGCGCGCGCTGATTGGCCGCCGTCTTCCCGCTTCCTCCTCGCCGCCCGAGAACCCGCCATTTTGAAAACCTTGTTGATTCCGGGAGGGAGGGAGACGGAGAAGGAGAGGGAAAGAGTGGTTGGCGGCTGCGGGGTTACGCCGCAGCGGGGTGTGTGTGTGTCTGCGCCCGGACCCGTCTCGTCCAGCAGTAACTGCCGCCTTCAGCTGCTGCCGCCACGCCTGAGGAGGGAGCTGGGAGACGGGGCTCGAGCTGAGGTGGGTCCCGCCGCCATGGCCGTAACGGCGCCCGAGAGCGGTCCCGCCTCGCCGCGCCCGGGCCGAGCGGGGACGGGCTGTGACGAGGAGAAACGAAACGCGGCCGCCGCGCCGCGGGGCTCCCGTCCCGCACCGGGGACGCGCCGTGTGCGGGGCGCTTGTCACCGGGGCTGCCTCCCTCCCGGCCTTTGCCCGAGATGTTTCCTGGGTGCTGCGGTGTCCTGCGGCGGGAGCGGGCGGAGCGGTCCTGCGTCCATCTGGAGCGAGGAGGTGGTGGCGCCTTGGCCGCCGGCGCCACCGGGCGCTGCCCATCGCCGTCACTTTGCCCCGGCATCCAGCTTACAAGCCGGGAAGGAGAGATCCCCGTCTTAAAAGCCCCAGGCGAGGGCGGGAGACGGTCTCCCGGTGAAGGTCGATCCCACAACCCTTTTTATCCTAAGCAAAACGTCGTCATGAACCCAGGTGGTGAAAAGCTGAGAAGTCTCTAACTTTTCTTTTCCCCTTCTGTTCCGATTGAAAGGGGAAGGAAAGAGCTTGTAGGGCTTCCCTTGCTTTTACTCATGCCTTCAAGTAAAAGTCAGTAATTGCCGTGGAAAATGCCAGATTACTTATTACAAATGAAATACTGGTAGTAATATCCTGAAGGATATTTTTTTTTCCTCGTGACTTAGCCAGGAAACTTTACTTTTCCCCGTACTGTCGGTAATAAACATTAACTCACGTTTTCTGTCATTTGGAAAACCACTTATCTCTGGCACCCGCTAATACTGCATATAAGCAGTGGATTTAAGTGTTACTTATTGCAGGTAACATTGGCTGTAATGTTGTGAAAAGAAGATGGTTAGTTGTGTGAAATATTGTTCCAGATCTAAACGGTGAAAATTTTTGGAAGTTAGAATTTTAAAAAATTAAACATATGGTTTTCTTGCTTTATCGGATAGACGTTTTATGTTAGTAGGGAAATGGTACATGCATAACTAAGATATTTTAGTTTTAAAGTTTACATATAGGTCAATTCACATGCTAAGAAAAGACTCTTAAATATGCTGCGTATGAAGCATTTATTCCTTTTTGTTGTAGATCTGCAGATTAAAACCAAGAAGTATTTTCATGCCCAAAGATGCAGCAGCTGTTTGAGTTATGAAAGCAGTGTTAATTCTTTCCTGAATTACTTGCAACCTTTTTTTTAAAAAAAATTTTCTGTTCCCATTTCCCGTTTAAATAAGTAACTTGTTTAAGTTACTAGGAAACTTGCATGCATAGTTAACCATGATCAGAAATAAGTATTAAGTTTATAGCAGGGTGCAGTAAAATGGTGATATCTTAGAACACTGCCTTTTTTCATAGATAACAGTATCAGCTGCTTTGAGTGGGTGTTTCCGAGTGCTTCACAAAAGCAGCTTGAAGACTTGTGTGTGAAAAGAATTTATAACCTTTTAGAGTGTTCTTATCCAGACTAGTTGCAGAATGGGTGGCAGCTTCTTCTGAAAAATGGTATGTGTATATGCAGAACACCTCAGTAATTAGAGATAGTGAACAATCACAATACCAGCACGCTGCTTCTACTGCGCAACAAGATCATTTTTGAAAGCAAGATTCCTGTGTTTTTCATGGATGTTGTTCTATTGATGATGGCTTCCCCTGACTCTTTTTACAGAAGCATACACCATGTCTTCTGTTGATTCATCAAAAGAAGATACAATGTCGTCAGAAAAAACAGATGAGAAACAACTTGAAACTGAAAACAAAGCTGAGGAAAGTGATGAAGATGAAGAAGAGGAAGAGGAGGAGGAGGAAGAAGAAAAGGGTACTTGTTTTTCTGTTGAATAAGTTTTTCTTTAATGAATGCCAAGCTACTGAATGCAGTCTCCTGTGATTTTTGGCTAATTGTACAATTATTGAGGAGATTCCATGGTACATCTGTCTCATGGGTCATAATAGCTTCCTAGTAGACTATTAACAGACAGCGCTAAAAACGGTGGTGGTGATTTATCACAGAAAAGATTGAAGGAAATGCCAGCATCCTGGACTTCTATGCTAGGGATTTTTTTGTTGTATAAATTTTTCGATGATTATAGAAGGTAGTGTCCCTTATCAAATTATTTTTTGCCAGTAACACTCTGAAGGGGTCTGTGTTTGCAAAAGAGAAGCTTTTAAGTGTGCAGTAGTTTTGGAAACAATACAGATGTCTTTGCTTAACTACAGTGAATTAATTTTCTGGATATCCAAATGTAATTATATTGGGTCCGTGGAAATTCCATTAGACTAATTTTGGCAGTAAAAAATTGTGGCAATATGGTAGGATGAGCAAGCAAGGCAAGTTTTTTGTTATGCCGTGTAACTGAGGAGGGTAGTCAAGGAGTACAAAACAGGATGAAGGAACTACTATGCAAAAATGTTGATTTCCATTTTGGAGTCTCCAGGCATCTGTTTTCAAAAGGGGAGCATTCGTGGAAATAAAGCTGTGATGTGGCACAGTGGAAACCAAGTCACTGATGCTCTTGGGTCCTCGAAAGAGATGAAGTTTGTGTTTAGGAAAGGTAGTAGAAAGAAGACAGATTATGCTGTTTGGAAAACAGCAGAGTAATTAGAATTAGATTTTCAGAAACTACTTTCTTGTGAACACACAAGTATATTTTACTCTGGTTTTGGCAGTCACACACCTGTTTTGATGATGTTCATACGGTTTTGAAGCTGCTTTCAGATGTTAAAGCCAGGACAGTCCATCTGTTTAAGGATAGTATTACTTGAGGTCAAGTATATTAGTATGAAATGTTTAGGTGAAGCTTTAGCTTTTTCTTCTGGAGTGGTATCATTAAATTAGTGATGTGCAGGGTATACATGAAACAATCTAAATGTATTCATTAGTAAGCAGTACCAGAATTACTGGGAATAATGTTCTTGTGGTATTCGTGACACTCGTATTGTGCTCTGCAGAGTGCTTCTCTGCATAGCCCTGGGATGTGTAGTATAGTCCCACTGCACTTGTGCTTCTGCCTCTCCTGCTGAAATGTGTGGTTCCTCCAGTCCAGTAGTGGGAAAGGAATCTGTGTGCAGGCATCCTGGACTCTGCTTTTGCCCATTTGGTGGTAGTAGTCTTCTTGAGAGTGCTATGTGTGGAGCTGTGTGCCTAGGGACTGCAGCATCCAAGGAGAATGTGGAAACAGTGTCAGTTTTGTACCTGAAAAAGGCAGTGAAAGGAGAGAAGGATGGGTTTCTGAAAGGATGGGTAGTCCTGCAGTCACCATTGTGGGTGAAGTTACCTTTAGGAAATGCCCAGTCTTGTCTTCATGGTCACGTTGGATATAGGATTGTGGTTAAGGACTGCAGAGACTTCTAGTTATGTGCATGCAGCTCCATAGAATCACAGTGGCTTATTAGCCAAAGGTCTGAAAGTGTCATAGTACCTGGTTATATCATCATCTGGTTTTGGTTTGCTATTTCAAAGAGTTGTGTTGTGTTCCCTGTCACTTCAGTCAAATCTGCAATGAAGACTATTGTGTTTAAGGAAGCTGTCTTTTGCAGAAAAGAGTCTCATTGTTGAAGGAAAAAGGGAGAAGAAGAAGGTTGACCGACTGACCATGCAAGTGTCCTCATTGCAGAAGGAACCTTTTACAATTACACCAGGTAAGCTTGCCTTCTCACATAAGAATTGTGAGTGTCGGGAATGATAATGAAAACTCTAAGAAGATGAAATTACTAATTTGTTGTGGATGAGACCTAACTTATGAGTCATGATCCTTTTAAAAATAATAAGGCTATTATATGAAAACCCCCTTTTATTCTGTAGCATCAGTCTAAACTGTAAAAGTAGCATGATGTTTAAACTTACTTGGAATAGGATCTTCAGTCCCTCACCACTACTAACAAAGGCAGGAGCAGCTAGAATAGAAAGAAATGCCAAATCCTTATACCCTGATCTAAGTAGTATCAAGTAAGGCAGGTAAAGAGCCTGTCAGGATGCCTAAGTGATAGGAAAAGGCCTGCTTAATGTTTGACCTATTAAAATGTCTAATGCTATTTTTAAGTAACTTCTTTGCTTTTTAAAAAACCAGTAGAAACTTTAAGTTGTAAACGCATAGGTATATACGAATGTGATGAATAGCATAATTGATTTTAATTGTTTCAGGAAAAGGACAAAAACTCTGTGAAATTGAGAGGATACAGTTCTTTCTGAGTAAAAAGAAGACAGACGAACTTAGGAACCTGCACAAACTCCTCTACAACAGGCCAGGCACTGTAAGAATTTCATTCTTGTGTATCCATTAGTTCTATTGTATAGTGAAAAGGTAGTGCAGTTTTTTACATTTCCACATATGGATCTGTTTATTACAAACTACTTAGAAAATGGGTATTTCCAGGACCAGTTAAGTAAGTTTCCTCCTTTTTAAACTCCTATAAACTCTCTTCCTATAAAAATCATGTGGCAAGGTGTACTAAATCAAAAGTCTCTTGAATGTAGATTTTTTTTTTTAAATGGGGGAATGGTGGATTACCTTACAAGGATGAGTTGGAAATAATTTATGGGTCATGTGCTAAAAGCTGCTGACATGCAGATGACACTCAAAATACTCCATGTATTAATACATTGCCGCTTGCCTACTATTTTTCTCCCTTTGTTTGCACAAAGCAGTAGAAAGAAATGTGATAAAAATCACTATTCAGATTTTATATATAACAATTTTCCTAAGATAATTAAAATGATATTGTCCATTCTGTATTTAAGGATGACATTTAAAATAAAATGGCAAATCTTTCTTGAAGTGGTTTATGTATCAGTGATTGGGCCTTAAATTTCAGAGTAAATATGACCCGTTTTCTTTTCTAATGGAGGCAAAATGTGAAATTAAGGTAGATTAAATTGTACTATTTCTATACATTTACTATAATTATTGGAACTTTTTAAAATATCTTTGTGTATTTTGGAGACTTGAACAGCTAGCATAGAAGAAACCAGGAACTGAATAGTACTAGCACAGATGCGTGCTAGCTCTAATATCTCAGAGTACTGCTTCTGATGCAATGTTTGTTTAAATGGCAAAGAATGATCTGTTGCCAGAAGTATTCAGAAAAAGAACATATCAGTATGGTTTCAGTCAAAACTGTATTTAATCAGAGTTTTTGAGAACTCAGAATGCTGTTTAATATAGTGAAGGTCAGATCTTTTCTTGTGTGCATCTTATTTGTATGTGCTTTTAATTGTAATTAATGTTTTTAATAAAACATACCAGTACCACCTGGAAATTTTCTTTAGGTGCTGGACAAAGCTCTTTGGAAAAGGAGCTCAGCTTTGGTAAAATTATAAACTAATGGAGAAACAGCAGACACAAAATTTGTAGGAGTATTGAAAGCGAGTTCAAATTATTCTTGATAGTGTTATAAAGATCTTAGAAGATTGAAAGATCTGGGGTTATCTTTTAACTTTTTTTTTTTTTTCTTTTTTTGGTAAGAGGACATGAAGTGAAAACAAAGAACTTAAATACATTTGTGATCTTTATGGGAGCAGTTTTCCCATTATAAGGGCTGTTGCAATGGAAGTTCAACCCAGATCGGATATCAGGTGTAATGGTAGAAGTTGTAAATTGCGTGGAATGTAAATCGAAAAATCAGTCCCGCTGAATAAAAAGGTTCAAAAATAGTCATGGTCCTATGTAAGACTTCAGAAAAGCTAGTAAAGCAAATCTACTTTAGCAGATTATAGAGTAGAAAATAAAATTCCCTATTTTGTAACAAATTATGTGATACAAAGCACGCAACAGTCTTCATAATGTTGTAGTTTTGCAAACCTGTAAATCGTCATGCAGTACATTCTAAATGAGCTTGAAGTGGCAGGTGACTTTGTCTAGTAAGTTAATAAAAGTACCACTGTCAGAAGTAGTTGAAGTTAATTGTTGTGGTTTGTCTGTCATTAGATAAGTAAAGGCGTAATCCATGTAGGTTATAACTTAAAAGGTGTAGCTTAGTCAACAGAAAGCTATATGCTAGAACAGATTTTTCTTGTATGAAAGATTAACAAATGTAATTGGATGAAATCTTTTAAACTACATGCAATGAAAAGTAATCTGTGTGCTCTGTTCTAGGTTGCATCCCTAAAGAAGAATGTGGGTCAGTTCAGTGGGTTTCCATTTGAAAAAGGAAGTGACCAATATAAAAAGAAGGAAGAAATGTTAAAAAAGTAATGATCTCTTGATACTTAACATAGCTTGACTCATGCTATGCACTCTATTTTTCCTTTTTCTTTCTTCCAGAATTTTACTTGAGATTAAATTTAAGCCAGGTGGCTGTTTACTAGAGCTGTACCATTTTCTTCTGAGTTCATTTTATTCATATAAACTGGTCTCTTAAGACAGCTTGAAATGTACTAAAAGTTAAATTGTGAACATTTTATTCACAATTCCTACATTCCTGGCTTTAACTATTGCATGCTAACTAGCAGATTCTTCTGCCAAGTGAGAGGAAAGCATTATTTCCCCAGGGCAAGCATAGTGTTGTGAACACGTTGTACTTTATTCGTGGTGCAAACCTGTATCCTTCTATGCCTCAAAACCTTTCTCCTTCAGAATCAAAGCCATTTCTACTTATATATTAAACATACTAGAATTGCTGTAGCAACTCGTCTCGCAAACTTTTTTTTTTCTTTTTTGCTGTCTCCCTTCATAAGCTGCTTTTCCATCGACAGGAGAAGCTGCTGCAACTTCGTTTTGGCTGGACTGAAAGTATTTAAAATGCCCTTGCGTATTTGTGTAGCTAGTCGTAACAAATGAAAGAATTAATAACATCTACACAATGTATTCTAAAACTGGGGGGTTTTTAGTGCCTGTTTGTTGATAGTGGAAAGGCTTCCAGAATTTGGAATTTCCAAATTTTTCTTCTTCAGATATGCAGTTTTTCAGGAGTACAATACGTCAAATACATGGGAATCGACAAGACAAACTCTGTCTCCTGATGGGAGTTTTGACCATTTCCCATGGGTTTAATTGGATAATTCCCCTTATCCAAAAAAAAAAAAGTAATTTTGCACTTTTTTTTTCATATTTTCCATATGAAACAACTGCTGGTTTAGTCTTCACCAAATATTCTGAAACCTGGTTGCATATGAAGGTACAGAGCCCTGTGTGCTTGCATTACTGTGGTAGCTTCTGCTGCTGTTTGTAGCTGTGTGTGGAACACAAAGCTGTTGATCAGTTTTTTAGTTTGTTCTGCCTCTGGTTGATTTCTGCCCAGACCATACACTTGCATGTCATATTTTAACAGCATTGAACAAGATGAGCAAAGGGCAACATGTATTTTGCGGAACCTTACTATTCAGGCTATAGATCATAAAAAATTTAATACTTTTTTTTACTATGATTCTTTTAACTTTTTTTTAAATATTCTACTATACGAACATACTGATTTGGGACTTCTGTTTTATTTTGCTTTCTGTAATATAGTGGCGATTCTTTGCTTAACCGTAGATAAGACTGGAAGTTGATTGAGTGTATATATCTTGTCAAGTGGCAGACACAAACCAGACAGCAACTTCTAGTAGTCAAATGTTGCCTGTTTAGGATGTGATACTGAATCTGTTTTATCCTTTTTTCTTTTTTTTTTTCCTACAGATTTAGAAATGCAATGTTGAAAAGTATCTGTGAAGTTCTTGACTTGGAAAGATCAGGAGTTAATAGTGAGCTTGTAACCAGAATATTAAACTTCCTAATGCACCCAAAATCTTCAGGCAAGGTGAGATTCAGGTTGTTATGCTTGCTTTTGTAGCTCTCGTGATGGAAATTGCATCTGTTCTCTACTACTCATTATTTGCTTGTTTCCAATGATGATACAATCACCGTTTTAACTTCCTGAAGTAGGAATGACTTCTTGAAAGTGAGTAGTTCTACTACTGCAGGCGTCCATGATGGGGTGAGGACTTAAATAGAAATTCTGTTTACTTATGGGTGTTTACCCATTACACACTGTTAGTGCACAGAAGTGTGAGTTCAACACATGGAGCTAATTAGGACATCCATCCCCAAATGCCAATTAGCTTCTGCTTTGTGGGTGGAGGAGAACAGATAAGTGAAAGGACAGGAAAATCAAGTGTCAGATGTTATCCGTGTTTGCTGTATTTGGCAAATCTATGTTACCACATTTGGACATCACCAAATGGAATTTGTTGCGGGGTACAACAACTTGGTTTAGCGAGTGTATGCTAGTGCACTAGATTCAGAGTGCCACTGCCAAGACTTCTAAACTCTGTTGTTAATCTTCTTGGACTTTCAGTTTTTAATCTAGAAAGTAATACTGAAATAGTTGCACTGTTGCTCAGGAAATTAAATCTATTCCCAACAAACACTGGTAAGTGATGTGAATAAGGGGTCTGCATGCTACTTTAGGGACACAGGCACTGAGTTACAGCAAAATTCATGTTTGCATAAGACATGACAACATTCCTGCCTTTAAGTCTTCTGAGTTGGGAGCTGATTTGTTACCAAAGGAAAAGGCTTGCTTTTATGGATTGGTAGTTAAAAGAACAACATAGAAGGAACCTTACTGGTTTCCCTTCTCTAACACCCAGCCTTTGAAGATTTGCTTAGGGAAGGGGTGCACTTAGCTTAGAATTGAAATTTCATTTTGCTCAGCTCTATCTCAATAGTGAGTATTTGCTTACTGCAAAATATTATGGCTTAAGTGTAGTACACAAAATAGTCCTGTGTTGTGTTATTTTTTTACTATTCTTTCATGTGATTTGAAAGAATTCATCATTCTAAAATTCACTTTTATATTCCTACTTGGATTACACACATCTTTTGTCTCTCAGCCATTGCCAAAGTCCAAAAAACCACAAAGCAAAGGTGGCAAAAAAGAGCGCAGTAGCTCTGGAACAACAAGAAAAGCAAAACGCACCAAGTGCCCAGAGATCTTGTCAGATGAATCCAGTAGTGAAGAAGATGAAAAAAAGGAAAAGGATGAGTCTTCAGAAGAAAAAGAAAGTGAAGATGAGGTATTGAGGGTTTTTTTTTTTTTTCAGCATTATGTCATTGTTAATTGGTAACTCTTGGAACACAGAGTTGGGGAGTAAGTGATGTTTAACTGAAAGAAAAGGGATACACAATTTGTAAGAGGTTTTCATAAATTCTTTGAGTGTTGAATTTAGAGAATGATTTAGATAAAAGGCAAAAGTTCTGGTTCCTGGGTGTATGTATGCACCTTATAAAACCGTTTGCTATGTGTCATTTTGGGGCAGCCAGGATTTCTAATGTAACTGATTGCATTTTTTGAATCATCTTGTGATGACTTTATTGTAATTTCATCGTGTAGTGTTTGATTTGATACCTAGGACTTAACTGAGTTCAGTAGAGTCTCTGACCTACTTGACGTCATTGGTTTGGGATCTTGTTTCCATATTCCTCCTGGACTTTATATCTTAATCTCTCTGTTCAGGTTTTGTGTCTTAGATTAAAGTAAGCAACATAGCTGGCAGCGTTAGAAAGATCCCTCTGCTCTCTGAAGTGTCTTAATGTCACCGTATTTTGTGTTTTCTTTGAAACTTTTTACATACTAGGTTTGAGAAACATCAAATCATGGAATAGTTTGGGTTGAAGGGGACCTTTTAAAGGTCGTCTAGTCCAATCCTCCTGCAATGAGCAGAGATACTTTCAGCTGGATCAGGTTGCTCAGTGCCTCATTCATGCTGGTCTGGAATGGTTGCTGGGATGGGCATTCCCCACCTCTCTGGGCAACCAGCATTTTTTGATTGCAGCATTTTTTAAAAGAGTTGCGTTTATGACAGCTTTTAATATACTTCAGGTAGAAGGATGTAGGCAGTGTGTCTGTTTTGCTGCACCAGCTCTGTTGGCATGGAGTGGCTGGAGTAAATTGTCCTCAGAGTGGACAATTTTCCCTTACGGAAAAGAGCTATGGATTGTTCAGGTAAAACCCATCATTTTAATTTGCTGATTTTCTTCTTTGTAGCCCCCTAGAAAAGCAACTAAAAGAGAAAAATCGAAAAAGATTACTTCTAGAACCAAGAAAGCTGTGAAGGGTGCAAATGTCAAGAAGGCAGATAGCAGCACTACTAAGAAAAATCAGAACAGTTCTAGAAAAGGTAAATGTTTTAAATCTTTCATACGTTGTCTTGTAGCTTAACTGGCATGCTTATTAGAAAGCAAGCTTTTGTACCAATTGTGAAAGAAAATGGAATTTGGTAAATTGTTGACTTGCTACTTGATGTTTCTTTCCTTGAAACAGTATTTAATGATAAAAGCTGTTGGTTTGGGTATATTTCATGTAATTTCTGTTGTATGCACATATATAGTTTTTATTTGCATATAAACTGAAAGTATCAGCCAAGTTCTTAATTTTGCTGGAAGAACATTGGTAAAGTTCTGTTTGGGTCTCTGTAGTGACTTTATGTGAATCTTGTAATTGATCCAGTGGTGTATATCCCATGTGTGTATCTTTGGTTCAGCAGCTTAATATGGGTTTTTTGTTAATATAGATATGGTTTCTCCATGCATCCTTTTGCAGTTGTTTTCTCACATCTCATGATGTGCGTGAAGTACACAGACACTGAGTTTCTTAATAGCTCTCTAAAGATTGCAGTAGTGAGGGTGGGGGACAGTGGTGTCTTCCCAAGCACCTTTGCTGAAAAGGGCCTGGGCAGGGGCAGATGGTTCTTGCAGACAACTCACTGAGGCCATTCAGCAATGGGCACTTCTGATAAGGAACAGACAGCACTTGGGGCTCTTGCAGCAAATGTGGAGCCAGCGGCTCAGGGAAGTCCTGAGGTCCTTTCCTGCCTTAAATTCTCTGACACTCTGATATAGCAGCCAAGTCTGTCTCAGTTGTAGTCCAAGTTACTAATGCAGTTTATATCCATACTGCAAAAGTACTTCATTTAATGCCAGCATCGGCATATGCATGCTACAGTACAAGCATCAGGTCAGATTAGTTACCCTTCTTGTCAGTGCTTTGAGAATAGGTGTGGATAAATTCTTAGGCACAGAATTATGCTAAATTCCTTTCATAGCCGTATTTCTCAGCAGAGTAAACTGGCCTGTGCTGAACTCAGTGTACTTTGACTACAGAATGTGGCTGTGTTGTGTATACACCTTATTTTGTTATCAGCATATAAATATATACACACAAATGTTATATATCTGGTTTTCATATAAGTTATGTAATATATTCCTAATTTCTTATTTACTCCTCCTGCATTTCTGTTTCCAGTGTATGTTTGCAGTACAAAAATCAAAATGTTAAGTAGGTCTTTCTGTAAGGTCATTATCCAGTTTGTTTGGCATCTGCTCTGAATTTTGTTGTGTTGGCAGTAGAGGAACAGAGTGGATGTTGGAGTCATTCAGTCCAATTATTTTTGTGCTGGAAAAGATTGTAGGAGTGTCGTGTGCTCCTTCACTTAACTTCATTTACGAAGTTCTCCTTATTTGTTCTCATGGTGTTTCTGATAGTAAGTTTACACAGTTACATTGCAAAAGTACAAGATTCTAGTGTTTTGCACTGCTAGGGGAAAAAAGAAATCCAAACTCCTTTTTAAAGGAAATAATTACTTTTTATTTTTTTACGGCCATGATACCTGAATTAGAATTGTTGTAATAAGTCTTTTTCATGAGTTTGATAGTCCCATAAAAAGTAGTCCCATACTTTTTAGAGTTCTTGTTGATACATAAACTGATAGTTCATCAATAATTACAGAAATTCATAAATAAATGTAGTACTGATAGCATTAGCTTTATTTTTAAATGGATGGTCTAGCAAGATGTCTGTTTTAAAGGGAACCCATGTGGATTGGATGTTTGTGGAAAGTTCTGATGGCTTCTGTTTTTAAGGAAGAAAGCAGACAAACTGAAAACCTTCTATTACAATCCAAATTGTTCTTCATATTTAGAAAGCGAGTCTGAGGATAGTTCAGATGATGAACCTTTAATCAAAAAACTGAAGAAACCACCCACAGATGAAGAACTGAAGGAAACTGTCAAGGATTTGTTGGCCAATGCAAATCTGGAGGAGGTTACAATGAAACAAATCTGCAAGGAGGTAAGTAAATACAATTTTGCAGTCTCTTTACAGGTAGTGGATTGTTGGTGAACTGAGTTTTATCATCATTTCCAAAATGGAGGCTTATACTCTGCACTGTTGTTCAGAAACTAAATTGTTTTGCATTGGTTTATTTTCTTGCTAATAGCTATAACAATGAGAGCTTTAATCTTTAGATCTGCAACACTGATATCAGCGTTAAAAGGGAAATATTAAAATTAGCTACATGGGAAGTAGCAGTATTGCCTCCAAACCAAGTGCCATGTATGACAGTGAAAATCTGACATGTTTAGATAGTGCAGCAGCTTTGCTGCTGTCCATAGGGGAGGGCTGTGTCCTGTGCTCTGGACATTTCTGCTGCTCACCTTGCACACTCATTGTTCATATGTTCTCTTTGTAAGTCCATTCAGCTGTCACCTATCAGCATCTATCAGAATAGTTCTCAGCTGAGTTAGTGAGTTGAATCAGTTCAGCAAGAAATCCATTGTCAGAACAGGTGGGAACCATGTGGCCAGAAAAGGGAAAGGTGGGGAAAAGTGACCAAAACAAACAGTACAGTTACCTTGATATTTTCTGGTTAACACACAGGTTTGGTTTTCCTGGTACTTTCAAGATGTTGTCTTGAGAAAATTAAACCAGAAGTTAGTCTTACCAGAAAACTGAATGTAACTTCTTTTCATATTTATAGTCATTCTAGGAGTCTGAAATTTGGTATGCTGAAATAAAATACTCTGAACTGGTTGTCAGTGTTGGCATCTGTTTTTTGTTTGTTTGGTCCTCTCCCACCCTGTTAACAAAAGAGTAGTTGTAGAATAGCACTCAAATATTTTGAGTCTTCTGTTAGTCTCTTGAAAGGATCACAGTTTTACTTATTATCAAATACCAAGGCTTATTTATTTTTCATTAATTGTTTAGGTTCCTACACTAATGTAGGGCTATCTGACTGCTTAAGAGAGCATTTAAAACAAAAACTGGAGAAATTCTTACTTGTGTGACATGGCAAGCTAGGCATTTCAGTTTGTTAATGTGAAAAATTATAGTACCAGTTTAGTCAGTGACCAAACATAAAACAGTACATCTATGTAAATATTTATGTGGTCAAAATAAGGACAGGAAAATAAGCTTGTGTCTTTCCCTAATTAACAGAGGACATTTTGGCAGTTGTACTAGAAGTACCCACATCTGTTTTTGCCCTAATTTCATTTAAGCTTCTTCTGTTTATACAGTGCATTGAATGAAAGTGATTTGAGGTTTGTTTTGTGGTTTTGTTTTGTTTTTACTTTTTTTTAGGTGTATGAAAAATATCCTACTTATGATTTATCTGACAGAAAAGACTTCATTAAAAAAACAGTCAAAGAGGTAAAGACTTTATCACTTAGAAAATGTTCTGGGTTGGGGTGGTTTGTTTTTTTTTTCTTCCACCTGGCATGGCATCCTCTTACACCAGCTTGAATAGCCTCCTGGATAATACTGAAAGTTTAGTGCTTGCGTAAATGTAAACCTTTGATGTTTGGTTTGGGGGTTTTTTCCCTTGTCTTTCCCTCTTAAAAAAAAATAATTGCTTTGGGTTCTTTTGTTAGCATGCCACTACTACTCTTTGGTATTTCTTTGGTAATTTCTTTGGTATTTGGCATTTCTTTGGTAAGCATAACTAGAATTAACATGATAGTTTTTATGACTTGTACTCTGAAAGCTATGAATTTGCTTTGAATTACAACCTTGGCTGCAAGATGCACTCTAATTCAGACACTGGCCACATACATTCATAGATAACAATGCATGAGGTTGTACAAGCTCTGCAGACCTGTCGGCTAAGGCAAAAGGGAATAAAGACGCATAGCTTTTCTCCACGTGCTCCTGGTAGTACAGTTATTATAATGTTGCCTTTGAGTTTGCTGTGCTGAAGATCAGGCCTTATCTACTGTGCTTATGACAGAGGGTTTATTGTCTGATCTGAGGTTTGTAATTTGTAAAGAAAAATCAGGTTTCATTACTTTTGCTTGCCCTGAAACTAAAAATGGAACCGTAAAAGTGAGGCTCGCTTAGTGGAGTTAATAAAAACTTCATTTTCTTGTGGCTTCACTTGGAGATGTTGATACATGGCTATCTAAAATTGCTGTGTCTATGTGTTGTACATACATGTCACTATCAGCAAAAGGCAGGAGAGAGCAATTTGTCTGCTCTAGGCATGTTTTGGGGTTTTTTGTGATAGCAAAAGGAGAGTGTATTTTC
Organism: Falcunculus frontatus; assembly: GCA_013398115.1. Lineage (NCBI taxonomy): Eukaryota > Metazoa > Chordata > Aves > Passeriformes > Falcunculus > Falcunculus frontatus. Next base: position 2,134,331 of record VZRV01005432.1, read on the forward strand.
ATGATAATTTGATACAAAAGGAGAGGTTATACGTGATTGGATTGAGGAAAAAGGAGAAAACTAATACACTTCTCTTTTCAGTTGATTTCATGATCTGATTTGACTGTGGGAAATGAAGATTCCTGGGTTTATGTTTCCATGGATTTGAAGATCTGATAGGCACCAGCAAAAGGAATGTGTCTTACCCTTGTGGTATTTAGTCAGAGCTAATTCTGCTGATCTAATGTTAAGAGTGTTAATGTAAATTGCTTTGTGTGTCGGTTTGTTTTTTTTTTTTTTAAACAGAACTGCATTTGATGCAATTTTTAGTTGAACATACTTAAGTTTCATGCATGGCAATAAATGTTCCCTTTTTTTATAGTTTTGTACATTTTGAATTGTGTTGTATAACTAGATTCATTAGAGCCATCATAGCTTTTTTGTGTGGATTACCAGCGTACAGGAGATTTTAAAATCGACTAAGATGAAGGCTGCTTATCTACATGTATACATGCAGAGACTGGAATATTGCAGTATTGGTTACAAAGATATTTTGAATACATATTCATTCTGAAAATAAGAGGAGTTAGTCACATATTAATCTCTTTTATATTCTGATGCATTCTACAGATGCAGAATTATTCTGAATCTAGATTACAGTCTTGCATGTGTAGGCACTGAAAGAACTATCACAGCATGGTAACTAATTGGCATATAGATGTTATTTTTGTACTTTTAAAAGGCTTTTTGTTGTGTATATAAAGTTATTTCAAATTTCTTTTGTGCAAATCAGTTTTTTAATTTTGGTATCTTTGAATTTATGACATGAAATGTCAGTGTTCAGCAGTGAGGCAGTGATAAAAAGTGGTGTGCAGAAGTTTCATGAAAATGAGCTGGGGTTTCATCATGTTTGTCTCATCTTTCCTTGTACAGACACTAAACTGTAGGTTTATACCTGTAGTTTAACTTTATACAAAGACTACAGACATTGTTTCAATGTCTTGGATGCAGTAAATAAAATCCCTCCAAAGGTGATAGGAAAATTTCTAACGTTCACTTTGCAAAAGATCTTTTATGTTGGTGTCTTGACCTGATGGCCTAGCATCTCAGAAGTGGGTATCCAAGATTGACAGCTGGAGGCTTGATAGCTTTGGAAATCCACAGTAGGACATCCTAATCAGGCAGCACTGATGTGGACATGTGTGTGTTTAACCTCTTTTCTGTGTGGGAAGGCTTTTCTGAACCTGGGCTTCAATGCCTCAACATGGACAATGGTACTTTTAAGCCTGCAGTCTTGAATTTTGGCTGGCAGCTTTTAGCGAACTCTTTGCATAAATTTTTGTTGTTGAGGTTTTCTCTTCTCCATGCACCTTGTTGCTAATATGGGAAGTCCTACACTTAAAATCATGAAATTAAGAGCTGCCGAAGTGTGGGCTGCCATTAACACCGTGAGCACAGAATCCCTCTGACCAGTATTGCTGGAAAGACAAAGTGTATTTTTTTGAATTTTATTACTGTACAGTTGAGAAGTAAGGGTTCATAAATTATCTAAATTCTGAAAATGTTCAGCCAGTTAGACTGTTGATCTTATACACACTTTTGAATTTCTTTGCGTGTAATCATTTATAATAAGGCTGAATGTAATGGGGATTTTTGTACTCAATAAATGTCTTTCACAAAAATGTAAATCAGTTTTAATCTAACATTTGCTTACATGTATAGTAAAAAAAACCTATACAGGAACAAGGTTGTCTGTCTTATCTCATCTGGTAGAAAATATTGGCTTCTCTACTTTAAAAGACACTACTGCTGAAATGTATGTCCTTATACCAGGATAAGATTTTATATGTTCTGTGAAGTTGATTTGGTTTTGTTTTGGTTTTTGGTGGTTTTTTGTTTCTGAACTGCCTTAGCAGAAAGAACACGTTTTAATTTGCAATTAAAAACATTAAAAAATTTCCAAGTCAGGCTTAAGAGCAGAAAGTTACTTGTATTAAGTTTCGATGAACTGCCTTTTGATTTTTATGTAAATGTACTAGCCAGTTTTAATTATGTGGGTCAGGAAGTGTTTTTAAGATTCACAACTCCAAAGTATAAATTTTTTTTTAATAGTTTAAATTTTAATGAAAATTTAGGATTGCATACTTCTGTTTGTTGTATATATACATTAGTTGCCACTTTGGAATTGCACAGATGGAATGGAAATGAACTTGACATCCTTCAAATACTTGGTTTAAATCTCTTAACAACTCAGTGTTAGTCCTCAACAGAGAAGAAATGCCTGAGCTGTTTCCTTGCTAATCTGTACCAGTCTGGCTGCAGCTGATACAGGATTCCAGTTCTTTCTGCAACTGGGAGAAAGGCTGCAAGACAATTCTAAAAAGTAAATAAAATGTCCTGCTTATCCTGATGCTATTGCATTAGAAACACATCTGATCAAGGATCTAAATCCTGTTCAAGGAGGCTCATAAAAATAGAAATGGGTTAACTGGATAAAAGGTAACTGAATAAATTGTTCAGGCATATACCTTCCAGATGCTTAAGGTAATGCCCTGACCATTGTATTCTAGAGAAAAGTAGTCCTAACATCTTGATTTGATTGCTTCCAGCATAATTCCTACAATCCCAGTGTATTGGTTCCTCTTTTTAGTTAAGTTTTTGGTATTCAGTATTTTGGTTGGTGACTTGCAAAATCACAAGTTAATCTGAATGATTTGCAGATACAAACAGCTGTTCTTATGAATGAGCTTAGCACTTGTGGCAGCAGTGTATGGGGCCTGTAGGAGAATTAAGATGGAGAGGGCTAGGTGGAGAAGGACATCAGCAATTTGGAGTGAAAAGAGGTTACATATCTTTAGAGTTATGTGGTAACCCATGGTATACTGGTCAGGCATGTCTAACCAAGATGAAATTACAAAGAATTTCAGCTGTGAATTCCATCCCACTTTTTTCCAGAAGCTCTAGACCGATAGCCTTCTTGGACCTGAGCAAGCTGCTTATAGGATCTGTGGTCTTTTTAAGTTAGCCTGTTATAAGACACATAACAAAGCAAGATCTAAGAATTGTCTGAGTTTATATTAGCCACTGCTAAGCTGTACTTGAAAATAACCCTTTTGGAGGCCAGTGCTTAATCTGGACAAATAAAGCCCCTCCCTGGCTGTCAGCATGGTGCTGCCAGTAAGGTTTATTACTAGCTCTTCTGCTGTTTCAGAGAGAGGGTGGCCCATGACCACTGGGGCAGATCTAATCTTCCTTGTTTCCAATTCAGAAAGTTGACTATAATGCAGTAGCTTCAACTGAACTAGATGAAAAAATTCCTGAAATTACCTCTGGTAGTTGTTATTTAGGGAGAAGAGTGGAAAAAATTGTAAGATACTAGAGTACTGTCTGAAAACTTGCAGTAAGAAATTTAGTAAAATCAATATTCCAGTTGCTGAGAAAAGAAACATCTTGAATGCTGACAAGTGTGTTGTTTTCCTTCTGCAAAGAAACGTGTCTCCTGCCTTTGAATTCAGAAGTATTTATTAAAGCAAGATGCTGGAAATTACAGGTCTAAAGGTTTATTCTTGACTTGCAGAAGAAACTGGCTGATAGGAATCTCATAAAGGTTAACAAAAGCAGAAGCAGCATCCTGCTTCTGCAACAGAGTAACTCCACTGAACAGTGATGGTGGGGGACAGTGGTGTCTTTCCAAGCACCTTTGCTGAAAAGGGCCTGGGCAGGGGCAGATGGTTCTTGCAGACAACTCACTGAGGCCATTCAGCAATGGGCACTTCTGATAAGGAACAGACAGCACTTGGGGCTCTTGCAGCAAATGTGGAGCCAGCGGCTCAGGGAAGTGACTGGTGTCCTTGTTCAGCACCTCAGCAGCAGTGTCCAGCTGTGGGCTTCCTGCGGCAAGGCAAACATGGACTTCATGGAGTGAGCCCAGTGGAGGGGGCACCAAGATGGTGAGGGAGCTGGAGCACAGGGTAGAGGAGGGAATGCAAGAGAGCTGGGCTTGTTCAGTCTGCGGAAGAGATGGGATGAAGGGAGATGATCCTGCAGTCTGCAACTCCCAGATGGGAGAGTATGGAGAAGGCAGGGCCAGGCTCTGCTTTGAGGTGCACAGTGAGAGGATGGGAGGTGACAGGCACAAGCTGCCACCAGGGAAACTGCAGTTACTTGTTAGGGGAAGAAACTTCACCATGAGGGTGGTCACAGATACTGGGCCTGGAGGAGCTGTGGAATCCCCATGGGTAGAGATGTTCAGACATCAACCTGGCAGGGGCCCAAGGAACCATCTCCATGTTGGCCCTGTTCCAAGAAGCAGCTTTGGTACCAGATGATCTCCAGAGTTTCTGGGTGTAAGAGGTTGGCAGTGTCATGTAACTTGCCCTGCCTTTTCACCTGACCTCGTTCTCTGGATTGCACTATTTCACTTATTTCTTGTCGAAGTGTTAGACAGCTGGGCTAAAAGGAAAAAAATACCCTCTGTTTTCTTGAAGAATTGTAATTTTTATAGGGAGTGTGATGAAATCTGCTGCTTTGTAACATTATATTAAAAAGCAGTATTTAATTTTTATTTTAAAGTATTTCATCATTGTTTCATTTCTGTTTTGAAGCTTGTTTTTCTTAGAATGAAGCTAGCATTTTTAAAAAGCAGTTATCAGGTGTAATGAGAACAAAACACATCTTCAGGATTCGAACTTTGAACTACTCACCAACTATGACAGGGTCAGGGGAAAGCAGTGAATATTGCCCACAGTAATGTTTTCACTGGTTCAGACCTACATGTGGGTGAAATAAACTTTCAAAGCAGTAAGACTATTTTTCTCCTAAGGCAGGTGCAGGCAGACTTAGCCTAAATGAACACCTAACCTCCCTTTCACAAAGAACAATGTAGATAAGTGTTACTAGAATTTGCCATTGTTTGTATTTTAAACGTTTTGAGTATGTAGTCACGCTTGCACGTGATTATAGTAGTCTTTGCTAGTAGGAACCTTTCAGGACCACGATCTTACAAAGTGTTCACACTACACTTATTCCTTGAAAAGCATTAAATAGTTATTTGGTGATATTTTAAAATTATGGGCCACGCTTCTAAACAATTATCACTAGCTTACATTTCCTCTGGCCTAAGGCAAATAATCTAACACAAGCTTATGAATTGCTTAGTAAAACTTGGAGGCAAAAGACAGTGACCACAGTATTGTCCAAAGAACAGCACAGTTAGGACTTAGAGCTTAGAGAAGGCTGCAAAGCAGCACTTCTGAGGAATTGTCTACCTGTAAGAATATACTAAAATGAAATCTTAATATAAAATATAATAAAAACATAGGCTTAGCCCCTAGTTAAATTTAAAGAAAAAACCAGCCAACCAAAACAGGGGCATCCCATGGATACTTTCCAGTTTTATTCTGCTGCCATAACATAGTCACACAGAAGAACTGAAGTGTAAGAGGTCATGCTCTGCATTCCAATCTTTTTAATAACATTTAAACAAACCTACTCAAAGAAAACATTCCCCAGTTCTTTATTTGAGGGAATAAATTAAACACAAAAGAAAAAATACATACATGCTTGAAATAAATTTTAACATAGATATTAAAAAAATCTTGGGCAACATTAAAGAATGAAGTCTCAGAACCAGCCTGATGTTCTTACATATTTCAAATGAACGTAAATTAAAATGGAACATACCTATTTCATTTACTCCTCAAACTTCAGTGCAGCACAACAGAGTTTAAGTGCCCCGGCACCAAAATAATATACAAACAATTAATAGACTAGGCCATTGGTAAATTTATCATTTGCTATCAGTTTTTCTAATGCTGTAAGTGTGCATCATCTAAAGCCAAGTGTGATAGTATTTCTTCATGTCCATCTCTCTCCTCTGGAATACAGCGTTTATCTAGCTGCAAAGTTGTAGGTAAATTGAAAACCCCAAGTACAAATTAACAGAATGATATCAAGCATGTTCATACAAACTTTGGACTGGAGAAATGGATGCTGAGCTAAACTTTCCAGATCATTCCTACCTGAAATGTGACATGTTTGTATATGTTACTAAGCTGACTGAAGTTTTTAAGCAAGGTCAGCTGAAGCAGCCATTGAATATAATGTTTTGGGCTTGTAGTAATAAGCTTTTTTTCCCACCACCAGAAGCTCCTCTCCTAATAATTTGTCATACATGATAGAGTGGGAAAGAAACTTGGAACTCAAACATACATGGTTCTCAATCTTTACTAGTTATGCTGTAAGTTGGCCCGTGATATATGAAATTAACAAAGTGCAAATGACTGCCAAAAGCAAAATTTGATGTCCTGATTATTTTTTATCATGAGAAGGCTTTGTCTTGCTTCTTACAGCCTTTAAATTGCGATTTAATAATTGGAACTACTTTAAAACTGTACATACCAGCATTTATGTAGAGGAAAATTATGAACAGTTACACTCTTCCTATTAGTCCATATAACTTAGCTTTAAGAAGCACAACAGAATATATATCTGAAAAACATCTAGTCATATAAACATCTTCACCTTGTAAATTAGAGATTAAATAAAGGGTTTTTAACAATATCATACCTACTCTAGAAACAAAATATTACATATTTGAAAAGAAGAATTGCATTTATTCAGTAGGACCCTGGTGGTGTTCAAAGCCAGGTTGGATAAGGCCTTGAGCAACCTGGTCTAGTGTGAGGTGTCCCTGCCCATAGCAGGGCAGGGTGGGACTAGACAACTGTTAAGGTCCATTCCAACCCCTTAACATTTTATGATTTTTCTTAAGGTTGCCTGTTGTTTATTTCCTAGGATGCACCTTTAAGGAAATAAGCACTGTAAGTCAAAAATGTTTGCTGTGTCGTTCTTAAATGAAGGGATTAATAAAAGAGAAAAGCCTATGCGTGAGAATGGGGCAGGACAGAGTTAAGTGCTTATGTTCATTACAGAAATCATTACATCTATTCAGCCAAGTTATAGAGAAGGTATGGGGGAAGAGATCTAAAAGTGGACTTTAATTTTTTTCATTAATACCAGTATAGTGGAACAGTATTACAATAGATATCCCAGTTGCCTCTCTCTTATTTCTGTTGAAAAATATTTTCCTCCCTGTCCCATGGAAAAGCTACTAGATAGACGTCTAGCCCTTACTGAATTCCTCTCTCAAGTTGTTTTTAATAATACTTTCATAATAAAAGAAAAAAAAATAAACTTCAAGTCAAAGTGCAAGCCACCTTGTTTCAGCCCTTCATAAGTGTTAATATTTTTCCTCATTCATCTTCATTTATTTTTTAATATAAAAGTTGAATGAGCTATTAAGAACTTACAGTCCTGCACCCCTGACTGTACAGTCATATCAGCAGATACTTCCTCTACTCAGCCGAAATGAATCTGGAAGTTTGTTTTCAAAATAATCATATCAATGTAGTATTTTTAAGCTAACTTGTTTCTACAGAAGCAATGAGCAAATCTAAACTCTTAGCCTATTATTGTAACAAGAATTTCTCTGAATAAGTAGCAGAGATAATATTTCAAAGTTTTTAAAAGTAATGTAAAAGTTAATTTTTCAAGTTTTGATTAGCTACAATAACCTTTCTATGATTGCACTGTAAACTGTTCCAGCTCTCTTATTTAAAGGAACAAACTTCATATTCCAAAGCCCACTTAGTGGAAGCTAAGAATATGAAAAAATATTATAGAAAAGGTTACTGATTGCAAGTGGAAAAAGTGATAGTTGAGTTCCTTCCTACATTAATCCTAGAATTTTTCTAGGCTATTCAGGCTCTTGGAAGCCGGTTTCAACTCCTATGAGCATAATCAACCTGAGAAGCACAGTTAGTGGAAAATTCCCATATTGTTACTAACTGCCAGCATTTTTAATGCTGTATGTTAACTTAGTCTTGTTTTAATCTGACCTTCTGAAATGAAGGTTCACAATAGCATGACTTGAGCCATACAGAAGAGGACTCTTGACAAAAGTTCTCTTAGTTAAGCTGTGGCCAGTGATTCCAATGTCACTCCTGCTGGTAATACCTTAGCTGGAAAAAGGCCCCCAACAAAATGTATCATCAGGGCTTAAAAATAGGGTGGGGGAGAAAGAGGAAAAGGAAGATGAAGATTTTATCTTCAGGTACCATATACTATTCAAGTACCACATAGGAAAAAGGCAGCAATAGGAAACTTGAAGATAGTTTTACCCACAGAAATCAATTAAAAATATATCTATAAACACAAAATTTAGGTACTTAAAATGCTGCTATTTTGCTCGCTTCTCGAACCCCACTCAAATAAGCTCCTGTAACGGTCTGAGGAAAGTGCCTATTTGTGGCCTGCATTTAAAAAAAAAAGAAAAAAAAGTCAATTGTTTCTAAAACTAATAGTACAGAATTTTAGTTTATAAGATCAGTTTTATTTTCCTTAAGCATATACCTACATTTTTAAAAGCCGTGAAAAACTTCTTAGGAAGAAGATCAAAGGAAATATTCGAGATTTTTAGGAACATCAAAATTTGCAAGCAAGTCAGCTACAACAGTAGCAGTCTTCTGCACTTTAGTGGGGCAGGTTAAGTTCTGCTCCAGTACAGAATGCACCTGCACCATCATGGTGCATTTGTTATGTTAGCCACAAGTAGAGTAACATAAAGACACTTTGACTAAAAATGCATTTTACTCTTGACCTGAAGTATTTGGCAGACTTGTCATGCCAAGTAATAATATAAATAGTGTTCTGTGTCAAGAATCATCAGCATATTTATGTAACAGAATATTTATATACTACCTCTAGGTTAATGCTTAGCAAGAGACGATCTTCCATAAGAAACTGCTCCCAGTAACTTTAATCAACAGTAACAAACATACTTACCTCACCAGCAAAAAAAATTTTTCCTTGTATGTCTTCAGCTATAATGTCATAAGCTTCACCGCTGCCCCCTGTTTTCACAAAACTGTACGCCATCTGCAGCCAAGGGTCGTTGCTCCATCGAGTAACAAAGAACTTCACTGGGTCAGGAACCTCCTGCATAATCAAAATAGAAGTTAAACACTGCAAAGAGAAGTTCAGAACTGTACAGCTTTTTCTCAAACAGTTTCTTGTCATCTTTAGAGTATTTTGTATTATTAAGATACAGATTAGATTGCATTCCAGAATTAAATTCCTATTTTTTTATTATAGTACTAACCACAAAGATAATTTCATTTGCTAGACTTGCCTGATGCCTGAAACATCACAGCTGCACTATTCTGAATGCAACAAATCTGCATATTGTAATACACCTAAAAATACACAAGAAAAAAAATTCCCCTCAAAATACATATACACATACTCTTGTAAACAAATATAATACTGATACTGTTCAACATGTTTGTATGTATAATGTAAGCAATTTTTGTCTTGGTTAGGCATAATGCTTGCTACATCTAGCTTGTTAAATCTCAAAATTCAGTTTTTATTTTGGAGATAATTTTATTCCAATGAAGAAATAAGATTACTTATCTATGATCAGAAAACGATCTGTCTTGAAAACTAGGTTCAGGGAGAAAACAAAAACCAGGAAGTCAGGGTCTGGCTGAGCCATGACAGTAATACTGTGTATTCTTTGACACATTGCAGCAAATTCCACAAATTTCTACCCAAAAGAGCCTGAATAACACTTGTATGAAGGCTTAGTCAACTACAGCTGTATCTTACTCTGGAGGAGCTCCTGACAAGTGAACAGAAGCAGCTCTGATTGCCTCTTGCACAATGTTATTGACAAATAGACTCTTCCATTCAGGCAGTGCATGAGAGACTCAAGCTCAAGCAATCAAGACAAGGACCAGCCAAGCATGACAAGTTGTATGACTGTCCCAGAACTAGCTCTTGGTACACCTCTGAAGCTGTCTTGTCTCTGAAAATCCTGCTGCATTGTCCTCAGGTTCAAGAAATTCACAACTGCTGTAAACCATGGAGACAGCCATGACAATCAATCTTCTGGACCAGAGTGGCACTGAAACCAAAGACCCATTTGCTACATTTTCATGAGATCAAAATACAGGTATGTGAACTTCCACTGCATGTGGTTCTAGTAACAATAAAGCCATTACCAAAAGTATGTTTCTAAGAATAGTTGAGTTTTCAGATACTGAAGTTCTTCCAAGATCATTAATCCTAACATTTGAACCTTCAGTAAAACTTGAGAGATCACCCCTGAACATTATTAACACAACCATTCCTGGGGATCTAACTGCTCTAAGTAAATTAATTGAGGCGTTATTGTCTCTAGAGTGGAATGCAAATAACATTGCTGAGTGATAGTGTTCTGCTTGCCCCAGATTTCTCTGATTTTCCTATTCGTTTTTATCCTAATAATGATCTGGGGGAAGGAAAAAAGGTAGAAATTTTTATCTAGTGGGTTTTTTACATTCAGGATGTAGGGCCCTTGCTAGATCATTTTGCCTGTACCTCCATCCCAAGACAGCTGAGAAAGGGTTGTTAGGAACTGATTGGATTGCGTTGGTTTGGGGGTGTTGTATTTTCAGTTGCCTTAGGAGGGGAGAAGGCACAAATCAATCAAATTCATCCAGCTTAAAGATCTTACTGCGTATTAGAAGTGGTGATGATAGAAAAGAAGTGACAACTTAGTAAGAAGTATGTTTTGTGTTATGTGCCCAAAGTACTGATTTTAATTAATTTTGCTTTTTAAAAGCACTTTAAAGGATGATAGTTCATTTCTATTTTTCAGTTAATTACTACTGTCCTTCAGAGAGACCTTTCAATATACATTTTTCACACAAGAGATCAAAAATTGTGATTTTAATATGTCTCAAAGAAAACCTATTTCCTGAAACTGACAAGAGAAGAAAAATAGTTTTAAATGTCGAAGGTTGCCTATACATCATAAAGTACTACATTTGAAAGCTTTATTCTGGTGACAAATTAGTTCATCTCTTAATAAAAGAGGCTTCTCTTACCTGCTCCTTAAACAGCTCTCGGAGTACAGTCATACACTGTTGCAGTACTTGTTGATCATCTAAATTCTTAATGGTTGTCACAGCATCTCCAGTGACCACTGACATTAAAATGCTTTCTTTGCCCTAAAAACAAGACCTTATTAAGTATTTCATGAAAAGTTTCTTTTAATTGGTATTGAAAAGATATTTTCAGCTGCAAAGCAACTATTGTTCTAGAGAAAAATGGGTTTGATTCTTTGCAATAAAGGGTTCATATTCTACAGTATTTATACTCAAATTACTACATCTTCTGATGTCTTGTTCACAGATCTGTTACAGTCAGCCCCTTTTACAACTTACTGAATTCAGTGCAAACTTCTTATCTACCTGCTTAAAGGCTGTACCAAAAAAAAAATATTACATCGATAGTGTTATTCTTTGTGCACCCTCTTAAGCTCAGTTCTGTGCCAAACTTCCACCTCAGCTGTACTCCATTTTCAAAATGTGGTGACAGAGAGTCTATTTAAATACTATTTAGATATGTTTTTGATTAGACCAATACTAGGTTCTTACCAGCAGATTTTAGACCAAGAAATGAAAGGTCACGTCTACTGGTATTTCCTTCCACTTGAAGACATCTGCTACACCATGCAGAAGTTTTAGAGGTGAAGTGGTGAGTAGGGAAGAGCACACACGTTCTCAGTGCCTTTACAGAACTCCGCCTCTCTTGTTTATATAAGGCAATAATACTTCTGTTACTAAATTTGATAACTAGCAGAGAATAGCTATCAAGCACATTAAGAATTACATGTAGGGTCTCTGGACAGCACCAGCACACTGAACCTCTTGTAGCATGAGCTTAAGAGTACTGGACAGAACTCACTTAAACAAAGTTGTGTACAGGTACAAATCAGGCAATAACAGAGCACAAATGTTGCAGGATGGTTTCCTTTTGGAGTAAGACATCAGGTTACAAAATGGCTTTTTAATTGCTGCCATGTAGTAAGCAGCAGTTGTTGTAAAAGTATGAAGAGGTATAATATAAATGTGTAGTGTGTCTGCTTGGAACTGGCAGGGAAGAAAAACATGATGACAGTCGACTGGTTTCACTTTGCTGTGAAATTCATGAGTATGAGACTGACCCTACAGGTCTCAGTTTCATGCAAAACTTGGTGTTTGTCTTTTCTTCTGCCATTCCACATAATTATTCAGACTACTGCAAGCCAGTGAGCATTAGTAAATCAGCATGATCTTTTTAATGGCATTTTCAGCTGATATAATAAGGGAAAAGAAGTCCTAAACTGGAAGTGACTAGTAGCCTTTTTCCCACATTAGTAGGTCTATAGGAAGGTATTACAGCCTTGTTTTCAGTAGAGATAGAGAATATACTTGTTTGTATATTATTCTGTATCCAAACAATGGAAAACATTCTTATTTATTACAACAAAATATTGATAAGGTTTTTCTTGATAAATAATGCTGCTTCTACTGCTTTTAATACTTGCAGATGTTGTGGGGGGACAGGGAAGAAGAAATATTTTGTTGTTGAGTGATTACTGCACCTAGATTTCAAACTGAATTTTTGAAGGGCCAAGAGAAAATACAGTTGGTATATATCATACCTCCGGATCCATGTCATAGAAGACACTAAAAAGCCCACGTTGGCTGGAATTGGGTGGAACATGACCAAAAAAATCAGCTCCTTGAATTTTACTGTCCCAAAATCTATATGGAAACTGCAAGGCAATCTAGAAAGATACAAAAGAATGGAATTGAGGCATTTCATACCACAGAACTCAGGATATGGTATATGTTCTTCTAATAGACTTTCCTGTTACCACTCATTTAGACACAGAGCTCTTCCTATGAGTGGGTCTCAATAGAGAATATATGGACTTGTCCTCCAAGGGGGACAGGCAAAGAAAAAAAATTCTGATCTCATAAATTGCAAATGCACAGCATATCAAATCCACAGTGGAAGTAATTGTGTAAAATGCTCAAGAAATTCAACAGATTTTTTTTTGCAAACCTAATGTATAACTTAAATGATCTGCATCCTGTATTTGGAGTTTCTTAATCTTGTCTTTAAATTTCAACAGTGGTAAAATCCTGTTTCTGGCATTACTTTGTTACTGTTTTCTTCTAAGCACACATCTTACTAGGGAGCTTTTCAGGAGAGGCTGTGTTTTTGTATTGGGAAAGGGTAGGAGATTTTCCACTGGTCAAATACACAATTTTCAGTATTCTTCGCAAATAGTTTATGAATTTACTAGGTTAAAATGACCTGAAATAAACACATTATTGGAATTCTGAAAGATCCAAGACCATCATGAAGGCTTGATCAAAATTAGGCACAAAATGTTTAAGCTATGAAATTCTTCTGCAAACAGTTTCTTTAAAAATGCCATTAAGTTGTGAAATCTAAGAAACAGAAATACATGTGATCCCCGATAACATGTTGCACTCCTGGGCTACTGTATACAAGTAAAACGAAATGCATCATAAACCCTGAGAAATACACTGCAAAAGCAACAGGGACAAAACAGCCAATGTTTCTATGAAAAGAAAATTAAAGATAATATGAAATCACTTACTTTCTCAATGACTCCTGCTCCCAAACTATTAATGGCTTTAATTTTTTTTTCTGACAGTGGAGGATTAAACTGAATGGCATTTTTCTGAAGAAGGGCCAGTGGTACAGTCACTAATACCTGAAAGAAAAAGCTACAGTCACAACAGTACCAAAACCTGAATGCAGCACTTAAGCCTCACAGCATCCTCCTAACTATCTTGGATTATTCTTGTACAATGCAGCATAATACACCAGACATTTCTAGATTAGTGTCTGGTTTTACTTCCCATTAATGGGAAACACATGCCTTACATTCAGGTGAGAACAGATCCCACAGTTTACTGATTTTAAGTCATAGTCTGTTGAACTGCTTGTATCACAGTGGCTAACCATGCTAGCAATACTTCTAGTAAATGATAGTCAATGGCTCTCAGATTAACAAAACTGTCTGTTTGAAAGGAGAGATAGATAGTCAGTGGTTTGGTTTGGTTTGAATTCCTTTATATATTTCTTCTCTTTAAAATACACTCACTGTTGATGTCAATCCAGTCTTTATCAAGTTTATGTATCATTTTAAAAATTACTCAAATCTAAATTATTCAGCATGAAGAAGGTAGGGATACAGGGAATAAGAGAGACTGAGAAATACGGTTGTCAAATCCTGGAAATTTCAACAGGGCAGATACACATGCTAAATGGAGTAAAGCTGAGCAAGGAATGGAACTAGATAACATAAATGTCACTTCAAAGACCAGACAAAAATCTATTTGCTCCACATTTTTAATACTACCCTTTATTAAAAGTCCTACTTCTTCAAATCAACTCATACTCAAATCTCAAGCATGGTCACCAAAAATTAGGCTCTAGGATAGCCAAATACAGGCCACTAAAATACATGAGTGTTCATCTTTGAATGGGGAGAAATTGGACTAAATAGTCTTTTAAGAGAAAAAAATAAAAGGATATGTACTGTGTGTTCTCTAAAATTCTTAGTCTTGAAGCATACTTGCTACCTTTTGTGTTGTCCACACTGTTCCATCTGCAGTAGTGACCTGCACTTCTTCACCAGAATAGTCAATACTCTGTACCTATTGAAAGACATTGAAATGCTGTACTACAAAATGTACATATGCAATGCAAATTCCAGCAAGAATAGCTAATATAGCACCAGTCAGCAAACTAGAAAGTGAATAACACAAATTTCCAGAGAAATCCTGAAAGACAAAAAATAAGCCTCCAGGAAGCTGAAAAAGAAAAATCATGATCCTAACATATAAGATCATCATATCATATTTAAGTACTGATAGACCTCAAAGAGAATTTCAGAAATGCAGAAATTGTCCACCTGGGTTTTTTTAAAGACAAATTGAAACAATCACAGGCACAGATTTGCCTGGTCCAAAAGAATACAAATGTATGACTGGATGTTTCAAAGCAATCCAAGACAGGCACCGCATCAACGTTTTCCAGACTCACTGGGAAATTCAGCCGGATGTCCAGCCCTTCTGCCAACTTATCAGTCACAGTTGAATATCCCACAGTTAGAAGAGTATGATCTCCAGCAAACTGGGCAAAGAATTCATTGTGGTCCCATGAGCGTGCAGATACCTGTGGATAGAACATAACTGGCTGTTTCTACTGCTGAGGGGACATGGGTACTATGAAAAGTTCCACAGTTTAGAAGAAGCCACCCTAGTCCCCTTTGCAACTGGAAAAAGTGCATTACCAGAATTTATGGCAATCCTGACAAAAATCAAAATGCTTATTTACCAAATGCTAGTATATAACATATGAATTGCTGGATTAAGAAAAGTCATAACATGGGTTGGTCATTAGCAGGGAATTTACAGTTCTGCTTAGGAGAGAAAACAAGGAAAGTAGTACAAAAATCCAGGTGAATTGCAGTGTATTTATTCCCGTTGTCCGTATGTAGCAAAGTGATCAGATTTTACAGCCTTAGGACTTCATATAAAAATGGAAATAATAATACCTTATTTCCCAACATGAAGTGGAAAATGAGATACAAAAAAAACCAACTTGACGGAATTTTTCTGTCACTTTGGACGTTTTTCCATCATACCTTTCATTCACCTTGTCCCCCAGCCCCTGCAACCTTATAGTTAATAAAACAGTGGTATTTGCACTAAGCAATTACCACTTAGCAGTGAAAAATCTGAAACAATTCTCAAACTACTAGTCAGATGCCAATTCCTATCACTGCAGTTGCATAAAATCAATCATATTTTGATTTTAAAATTGAAGGTGAGGTAGGTTTTTGCATCTTTCTTAATTCCCCTGGGTGCTCGTGGAGTATGAAAACTTGACTGATAAAAATATTTTCCAGTGACTGCTCTGGTATACCATTGTCTTGCAGATTTTTGTTATGTTCTTGTGCACTTCTCAGTTCAGATTTGTACATCTGCATGTATCAGTCAGCCATCCCACTGCTGTAGTACAGTTGACACTAAATGTCTTTAAATGTAGCAACAGGACTGAGTAAATAATGCACTGCCAACAATATGACACTTCAGTATTCCCTGGAGCTGCTTGGTTAAAACTGAAGTCTCGAGGGCAGCCAAGTATCAGGTAGCCAAGAGAGTACCTAGGAGTGGTGAACTGGTTTTTAAACAGAACTGAGAAGCAGAAGTCACACCCAACATCTGAGGACGAGTAACTCTCCTGTGAACTATATCACCCAACATCTGAGCAAAATGCCCTGCTCCCTTCTAACCATCTGCTCCCAACTTCTGCTTAAAGAGCATCTCACTGGAAACACGTCAGGAACTCCCATCAGATTAAAGAAGGCAGTGTTGGAGTCAGTGTCTCAGTGCTTGCAAAGAACAGGTCAGGGGTATAGGAATAGTCGGGATAGCTGATTCTTCCTCTAGGGCCATAGAATGGATCAGAGGATTTCTCACTGGTACTTCCAACCCTATCTTCTGTGGAGCTCAACCACTTCAGAACACAGCTGTCAAAACTCACCTGAGAGAGATTGCTGCCACAGGCATATTCCAAATTACTGAGATGGAACTGTAGTACTTTTTCTTCCAGCTCACTGAACTGGATACCAGACTCCTGAATAAAGGCTTTATAGATCTCTTGTATTTTTTCTGTGAAAGAACACATTTAAAATTAGAATATATCACAATTTTTCAGAAGTCCTACTGCATTTCAACATGCTGTTCCCTGGATCATAAGATTTTGAAGCTTAGTGCTAGTTTGTACCAAGATGGTTTTCTTCTCATAGAAGAAAAAAAAACAAAACCAAAAAACCGCAAGATCTTTCCAGTGATAGAGTGCAACTTTGTTGTTTACTCATAGGTTTCTGAGTGAGATAGGAGAGAAATTAATTGTTTAGCTATCATCAATATACAGTTGAAGATATTTCAGGTAAAATACACTTTTAAGATAATGAAGGATCCCTGCAAATAAATCCTGATTAATTTTTACAAAATCAAAGAACTGAGAAATTTGATCTAGGGTTCACTGAAGAAGATAGGAGTTGTTAATTCTGTCTTACACAATCCATGCTAAAGAGATTTCAGAGGCAGACATTTCTGAGCAAGTTTATTTTTTGCTGTTGAGTTTACAAGCTGTAAGCGTGGTGGGAGGTGTTACCAATGGAGACGGGACTATTCTTGCCAGCAGAAGGCTTTGATCAGGCTTTTTTAGGCAGGTTAGTCAAAAAGTGTAAGAGCTAAGGCTAGCTATGGCCTGCTTCAGCCAGAAACAAGTCTTTTGGGCTGCTAGTGACACTAGTTATACTGAAAAAAACTACGTCATGAAAACAAGATACAGTATCAGAAATATCTATTGGATTCAAGGTCAGATGGACAGCCATACACTTTAAAAAAATGTCTGATGTAAGAGCCAGTTTAATATAGAACTTTAGGAACACAGCCAACATCTTCACTTTGCCATACATCTCTCACTTACCACCAAGAGGAACATCTTGATGTTGGGTTTTATCTTTTCTCCACTCAGAGACGACATCTAGGATGGCATTGAAATGAAAGTCCATACGTTTGTCAATAGTGGGATCTGTTATCCTTCCACCTTCCTGGATCAAGTCACATTTCTCCCCTAGTTTGTGCATTTTAATGCCAAGCTTAAGAAAAAGACATTTTATTGGTTTTTTAAGTATGGAAAAACTACAGCACCTAGCCTGCTCAAAGTTGCTTAATGTAAGGTGAATGCCTCAGATTTAAGTGATACCATTTAAAAAACATTGACAATTTTAGTCAGAGTAACTCTTGTTCTCTTCAAACTGGAACACCAACAATCCTTCTATCTGTTAGTTGTCCACAAATTGTTTTTCTCCCATTTTTCCATCCTTTCCTTTATTGGGGATTCACAGAAACCTCCTCTGCAACTTTCCTGTCAGGCAAGGCCTAGTACAGAAATGTAGAGTCTGGTAATCGAACATGATGAACCAGTCTCGTTTATTTCTACCTCAATTTATTTTCTAAGTCAGAATTAAAATCACTTACTTTCTACAACTTTCTGGTGTCTGAGGTCCAAACAGTTCCCTGAATTCAGGAATTGACAGGATATTGCTTGCCAGTTACCACCAGTGTTATGAACAACCAAGCAAAGAAAGAAATTATTTGGAATTAAACCTAGTACCTTGCTTTGCCTGTCCAACCTGCATCAAAAACACAACAGAGCTAAATTCAAATAAAGATGTTTTTGTGTTCTACAGAGTCAATCCAGAGAAAATAGCACAAACATAGTGCTAATTTCTTCCTAGGGCCTTGTTACTTAGGGCACACTCCAGTGTTTTTCACATACCTTCATATCTCTCTAGGCTCTAGGTTGGTCACCACTGTACATCTTAAGATACAGTTGTACTTTCAATGAAAAATTACATTAAATGATCACAAAGGGATGAATATCTGAAATGTATCCAGAAGTCATTGTTCCCCATCTCATAAATAAAATATGATTTTTTAAAAAACCTAGATAAAAACACTAGAATTTCTTAATGGCACTATAGGGCACTAAACAATTAAAATGGCATGGGCTGGATTTGCACGTGTCTCTGAGCAAAATCTGTACTCAGGTTCCACTTGGAGAAAATCAGATTCCTACCTAAAAAAAAACCTAAACCAAACCACCAAGTAATATGAATTTTTAAAGAAATTGAACTGCAGCATGTTTGCATCAGTAGCAATTTAGCTGTTAGACATGTTAATCTTAATTTGTGCAGAATTTAACTAGAAATAATCGAGAGGCAGCAAAGGCAAATCCATCACAGAAGCAGTAGCCTCCCACAGTAAAGCCTTTCTCAGCCCTAAGGTAGTCTGCTGGAGGGGACCTTTTATGTTACTATCTCTAGAAAAGAGGAAAAAAGTGGTTTTTTTCTGGTTCTGAAGCTGGAGTCACCTTATTTTTCTTTACATAATGTACCTGAAACCATTCTACAGCCCTTCTCTGTTCCCAGCTGTTACCAAAGATATAATAGCAACATGAAGTTTACTTACAATACAGAACAGGATTTTAATCATGTCACAAGAAAAGGACTCCCACCCTTACCCAGCCGTCTGAGCCTGGCTTTAACAACAGTTTTTCACTAATGATAACCATGACCACTGCAGGAACCCACTTGCTCACACATTAGTGCCATTGGGTTGTTGACACATCCATTGACGATTTGTGCACCTCTTCCAACAGTGACTCCTGTGAATGTCTTATCGTCCCACACTCGGCCACCAATTCTGTCTTTAGCTTCTAAGACAATGACCTGTGGCAAAATGCAGCTTAGTAAATTGTAAAATTTAATTGTATTAAACATATCTGTTCAGCTCCAGAGAAAAGGAGAAGACAAAACACAAAAAACTCCCCAAGCAATCCAGCAATGTTAACAATCTTAACACTTTATTTTCATTCCTGGATCACTTGTAGTTAATTTATGCATTTAAATCATCTTTCAAAGGTTGCAGTTTTACTTTAGAAACAACCCTAACAAAATTACACCTTTGTTTAAAAAAAAGCTGAAGACTTATTCAGGAAATCTCAAAATTGGAGTTTAAGGCATGCTACAGGCTATTAAACACAATGATCTGGGTGTGGTGTCTGTACAAAATATGTGCTGCATGCTTTGTTTAATTTTAGATACAAATAAATGCTGTTTTTAAACAGCAGATTTACTCAGTAAAACCCCAGATTTTACAAATTAATTTGGATGCCCTATATATACATTAGTAACAAGAATGTTGGCTTTTTCTTTTTGATGAACAACACTTTCAAAGCAGAGGAAGTCTGATTTTTTAAATTAACATACTCTAAAGCTTCTTACCCTAATTCCAAAGTTGTGCAGTTGTCGGGCTGCTGCTAATCCTGCTGCACCAGCCCCAACAATAATGACAGATTTCTAAAAAATATTAAAATATTTAAATAAAAATAGTTAGAAATAAAATAGAAATTGTCATTTCACTCTCATTTTTCTTTTTGCCAAAGGTAGAAATGTCTGTAGGTTTCAGAAGTCTAGGCTCTCTTGTCCTCTAAAGTAATCTGTGATAACTTTTAAAGATGACAGTGCATTTAATGTAGAAAAAAGATCAGTGGTAGCTTTCAAAATAGTTCATTTTTAAGGACTTCAAAAGAAGATGCCTCATTTTCTTCTAACAGAAAGAGCTGAAGTTATCAGTAACAAAAGTAGGAATCTAACTGAAATGATCAGACAAGAAACATACTTATCTTGTAAAGATTTCAATCATAGATTAGGTTGACCAGTAAAAACTAAGTCATTAGTTTCATTTTAGAAATTAAAAACATCTACAAATACACTTTCCAAACATGACTTGCAATTTCAAGGAGGTATTCTCTTACAGAATACATTAATTTAATAAGTTTTGGATGCTATCTAACAACTTGCCAGTAATAAACACGTTCCCTTTTAATCATAGTTCTTGCAAACCAACATGGAATAGCAGTTTCCTCACCTATGGAAGCAGAAGTGTATTACAGGAGTAAGCCGCAGAACCTGTATATTTTTCACACAGTTCCCATCCATCTGAACAGCACATTGGAAGCACAAATCCATGGGAATGAATTCCATAGATTTTAACAGGAAAAAATCTTTTTTGGAGGGAGTCTAATGTATGTGGTTTCCATACCCATTGAAGGCATATGAGAACAATATGAAAAACTTAAGACATGTTAGCTTTTAGATGTAATTTTACCTATCATTCCATCCATTTATGTAAATGAGCCAAAAATCTAGAATCAAAAAAATTATTGTATGCACCATGTAGTTTTATAGCACTAATAATGTAGAGATTATTACACCAACTTACATTGTGGTATTCCTTAGGAAGAAGGTACTGGTCAGGACTGACCGACAAAATCCCGGTATTAATTAGCCCTTTCCTTGTCATAAAATACAGGATCCTCTCCATTTCTTGTACGCAGCGAATCCTCACAAGCCCCCGAACAATGATATGATGGATACATTTTTGAGGGGTAAGAGCCTCCTGCAAAGGAGAAAGGAAGAACAGAAACTGTTGATTTTCTAATATTCCATTTTTTCTTATTTTTACATCATATTTGAACTGTAAACCAAATGGTAAAAAATCATGACTCAGGCTTCTGAAAGCATTTTAAAAGAATTTTTGTGGAAATTTCTTGATAGCCAGCTATACAGTAAGGTAACAATTTCTTAAGCAAGATTAGCATGGAATAAAACCAAATGAGTCTACAAGAGACTTTCACAAACTTCATGGTGTGTTCCATTAGTACAGGAATGGTATTGAAATGGATTCCTGTTTGCAAAATTAATCTACATAGTGGTAATGCTCACAATGGTATTCTAGGAAAATCCATTCCAAAATGGCCTTCCAAGAGAAAAAGAGATTAATATCCAAAACCTTCACTAAAATGCAGACATCCATATCAGAAAGCTTTGGTATGTGAAACTTCAGCAGTTCTATTGAAGGCAGTGCCATAGGGTTAGCCTAAGTAAAAAGACGATCACTTCCCTGTCTAACAATCAGGTAAAAAAAAAAAGAAAAACCAAACATAAAGGACCCACAAAACACTGTTTAGGTGTGTTCAAGCATCCCTTTAAAATGTTAATAGCTGGGCAGGCAGTGTAGAGTTTTAATAATTTAAAAACTTTTGATTTTTACTGCAGAAGAAGCTCCTATGCATTAAATCTAAAAAAAGAAAACAAACCAAACCAAACAAAAAACTCTCAACCCCAACAAACCCCCCAAAACCCAGTCAATCTTAGAATGGATTTTCTAAAACATGGGAGCAATTTTTCTGGTGCATAAGGAGACATCCAAGAAGTGAGTCTGCATCCCAGAAAAGCTGCTATTATTTTTAAACAAACAAATTAACTATCAGCAGCTCTTACCTTGCAGTTTGTGTACCACAAAGCCAAAATCAAGTTTCTCAATGCCAGGTACATGGTAGGGTCTCGTGAATATTCTGGGAACTCATAGAGCTCATCCAGTTCCATGACATCCGGCCTCACACAAAGTGCTTTCCCACATTCATTGGGCTGGTAAAAAGGCTGGAAATACTTGTTCATGCCTGCCACTGAATAAAGATGCACCAGGAATTAGTCATACTCCATCATATCTTCATTGCATCCTTCTCCCTCTAAAATGATCCACTGACCTCACACAGATAACACATAAGGAAGCTTTCCAGCCTCTAGGCGCCTCTAGAATTATTCCATTTATACAGCTCTTCTCTCTCCTGCCTTCTAGGCTGTGCATTGATTATTGTCCTGCTGCCTGATGGGTACACCTTGGACCTATCAGAGCTGAAGTTTTGTCAAAGAAACAGTAATGTTTCATGGCACTCCAATGCTGTGAGGATTCCAAAAAGGAGTAGGATCTAAATTCAAGTCTGAGGACTAGCATCACTGTACAGACTCGGGCAGTACTCTGAACTCCTTTCTTCTTCAGCTCCCAATACTGCCCAGATGGGGTAATAATTAAAAGTAATCATCTTCCACATTCAGTATTGGTAGCTCTATGTAATGAAGTTTTCTGTTAAGCAGATATAACATCTGTTGAATACATGAACAGATTTATTTTCAGCACCTAAGGAGAACAAAGCCTGCTAAGACAACACAAGCTGAAATTTCGTCAAAGCACTCTCTCAGAGGTCAGTATGACAATCCTGAATTACCTTTCTCTATACCTGACCTTTTTTGCAGATCTGCACTCCCAGGCTGTGACTAGCAAAAAAAAAAAAACCTAAACAGAATCTGAGTGCCTTAAGAAATCAAATTCTTTTCTTCAAAGCCCCAAAGATCCACAATATCAAGACTACCAGAATCCTGGGGTTTTTTTGGTAAATCTTCATTTCCTTAACAACGCAAACAGTCTTTAAGTACCCTCATGGTAATTTCCTGTTTCTGTATGCAAATGACAGTGATACACAGAAAGCCTCTGCAGAAAGCCTCTGCAGTCTGTGCTTACTCCCTAAAGAAAAACCAATAAGAAATGTATTATATTTATCTTACAAACAAGTGAATGGCACCAAACTACAGAGGCAGTCACACAGAGGCCATGTATTAGTGCTGAGAACAGAACCAGTGTTCTGAACCAGAATTATGTGCCTTATAAACTCAGTTATAAGACAAAATTTATCACACCTATTTAAGCAACAGAGCCCTGCAGGTGGCCCTTACCAGTCACATTAGGCACGCTCTTTAAGTGCTCTAACTTCACAAGGTTGGATTCACCAGGTAACCGATTAGTGCTGGTACAGGATGGACTCATGCCCACGCAGTCTGGATAATATGCAGCTAGAAAGGGAGCTGCCACACTGTCTTTCAGCAAAGGAGGGAGTATGAGCATGGAGTACCACCAATGGTCTGAAACTTCAGCCACTCTCTGGCCAAGCGGAGAAGTGAAGGAAAGAGGGGAGAAGAGAACACGTTAGTACTTTAAAAATGTTGGAAAATGAACCAATTTTCCCCCCTCCCTCCAAAACTGAGACCAAAAAGCACTAGAAGTACCAATCTCAGAATTGCAAGTCATAAAGACATTTTCTCTCCCTCTTTCCCCTTCCTCAGCCTGACACAGAAAATCTGTAGTATTGATCTCTTCCTCGGACATGGAGCTGAAACTTCACAAACTCCACACCACATGGAAAGTAAACAAATGTGACGTGCCGTAACAACACATCTATGCCGTATCAGGCCCTTTATAAAACATTTACAGTCACTTACGCATCCAGAAATCTGAGCTTAGAAAAGTCTACACTAACTGATCAGTTTAATTTAGATTCTGCTATCCCCATCAAAGACCTTCTAGAACCCTAAGAAGCTCTAATGATTCACCCTTAATTTACAAGTCAAACATGCATTAGGGAAACGAAGCCACAAAGCTTCTACGAGAGTCAACAATAAGCTTGAACATGTTCCCTGTGACAGAGGTACTTCAGGTACACTTGTGAACATTGGCTTATTGAACATAAGTTAATATGAAATCTGAAACACAGGGTGGCATGATCACAAACCCCTTGAAACACCAACATACATCTTGTATGTACATTCTGTATTATGAGGGAGAGGAGAGAGAAAACATGCTTAGGTGTTCTCTTGCGGTCTTCAAAAAAAAGGAGACTAGCTTGACTAAAGATAGAAACCACCTGACAGACAAGGAAATTTTAGGATGGGAAATTCTACTTGAAAGGTGGCAACTGAGTAATATTTTGCCTGATCAAAAATGAGAATTAGGAGTGAACTTTGAGTTACAGGCCACGACTGAAGGACACCATGAACCACTTGAAAGCTACTTGGTATGGCAAGAGAAAAGGGGAAAAATATGAGAAAGTAAAAGGCCCTAGGCTCTGTTGCAAATAGTGTCTGACAGTTTCTTGAGCAAAATGCATAAATACTGACATAATTGGCCAAAGAACCAAAATAAAAAAGGAAAGAAATATGCCGTGCTTTAAGATTGCTTTCATATTCTAGGACAAATGAGGAGGAACAGCTACTACTCACCAAGTCCTCAGGCATGGAACACTGGTCTGAGCCCTCAATCTGAAAGACAAGTGAATGATATGAGAGCTTTTCTTAAGCTGTACAGAAAAAAATATGTATAAAGCAAAATAATTTTCTATGGCATAATTCTCTAAATTAAACAAAAAGAAGTGCTTAGTATTAGCCTTCTGTAGTAGACATGATTGTTTAAAAAAAAAAAGTAGAGAAATGTGTAGGTTAAAAACACAACACATCATAAAGCAAAAGCACTCTAAAAAATGTTTCTCATTTGTTAAGTTAGTTTCTAATGATCAGACACTAAAATATACATTCTATTCTATAAAATGGGTTGGAACACTGAAACAAATTAAGAAAAAAAATACAGAATTTTATAGAAAAGTTCTGGAAATATCCCACATTTTTCCAGAGCAACTCTTCTAGTCTAGACTATAAAAGAGTTTCTTATTTAAGAGTATCTTTAGCACAGAGTTTCAAAATTAAATGCTGACCCTTCAGGTTTTCATATGATCACTATTTTCATGTTATGTTTTTTCATAAGTGCCATATATATTCTATGGCACTTGAGGGACTCTCAAATTTCAGGAGTTATCTTCATGCCAAAGCTGAAACTTTTCATGTAAAGCTCCGTGACAGACTTGATAGCTATTAGGAGAAGCTCATGGAGCTTTTCAAATGCTTTCCTCAATAATGAAGAAAGGCCAAACAAAGATGAAATGAGCATTTTGGTGTATGTCTGTTTTGTACAAATGCTGATAATCTTCGCATAGCTGAAGGATTTTACAATTGACTGTGCAGACAAAGATATTTCAGATACTTCTTTCTTGACATTTCCTGTCAGAAAACAAAAAGTCCAAGCAGCATGTAGGCCTGTCACTGTGCAGCTCTCCAGGCCATCAGACTGTCATTTTGACATTAGAGACACTGAGCGGCAAAGAAGAAATAATTAATTTCTGCAAACAAGAAATACCAACTTGTTAAGTTTCAATATGAGCAAAACTGTTGTGTGGTACCTTGGTGGAATTGTTCAGTTTCATACCACATCTGTAGGTTTTTGCTATTTGTGGTGTCAGCTGGATTTCCTTTGTCAGCTGACGCCATTTACCACATTCTGGCTTTGTGCACTGCACCTACAAGTCAAAAAACAAACATGTTTTTACTTGTTGCTTGTGATTACAGATAAGATTAATGCAACTTAAATAACCAATTAGAAAGAAGTGAGACGTGAGAAAGTTGTAAAATAAATTGTTAGATACGTTCTTGTGTAGTCATCAGGTCATAAATAGTGTTTGATCTACAGAAATCTTGTACCCATCTCCTACAACACTGAATTTCTGCACAGAACTTAAGGCCAAAATTAATTCAATGCCCCATTACTAGGGTCTTCAGTGGACTTTGCAAGCATTACTTCAGAAATATATTCTTCACCACCACAACAAAAAAAAAAACTCAAACAAAACACCACCACCACCAAACTTCATTCCATTCCCATCTTTCTTCTGCTCTCTTTACCAAGGAAATACAAAATCTGATTTCAGTCTTTCACACTCATGCTTTCCCTGTCAAATCTTATTCTACCTGAAAATCACAGCTGCTACTTCACTGAAAAGTAACAGAAGATTGGTCTTTGTGGGGTGTGGAGAAAGTCTCCAACAGTGGAGGAGCTGATCAGAATTTTTATCTTGAGCTTTTCCCTAATCCTCTAATACTAGGAAAAAACCCACAAAAACTCAGCTGACCTTCTGCTTGAACAGCAGAATGTCAGAAACACATCAGAACATCACATTCCTATTAAATAAATCACCTTTCACCTTACCCAGTAAGGAAGCTGTTGATCAGCCATAAAGGCTTTTGGACTGGGCTCACTTTTACCATTACTTGTCCAAATCCTTTTCCAGGCAGTGTATTTCTCATAACCATCTTTATGGCTAAGAAGAAAGAAAACAGCAAGCAGTCAGAAAATTGAGTATCTAGTTCACTTCAAGCAACAGCAGTTACTCTAAAATTAAACATTTTATATAAGGACAGAAATAAGTCCGTAGAGAGTCCTGTATTTTTCCTGTTAAAAGGAGAGAGCCATGGTTCTTACGAAAGTAATAAATTGCATCCTGACAATTATGGCCTCTTGCTTATGAGCACACTTCCTGGTATCTAAGGCCTGGACTGAGTGATGGGTACTGCTGAGCACATAAGTGCACAAAAGTCTTGGTAGAGCTGGATGTACCTCCCCCTCAAATGGGAAGGAGCTTGGAGCTGAAAGTACTCTGTCAGCCTGAGAAGAGTCTTCATGGTCACTGAACTGCAAGAGTTAGATCTCCTTACTGATTTCTAACTGCTTTTTATTGTACTGCTTTAGAGAGGCAAGGCCGCCCGAATGCACAGCGTAAAGTGGATTTATCTTATAAAGGAAAACACATTTACTCGTAATTGTTCTCATCATTTAAAATTCTCTGACATTGTTTTTAAAAAAGACAAAAGCTTCAGAATAATTGCACACACAAACCAGCCTGCCTAAACTAATCAGTTTTGTTCACGCTGGCCTGTTTAAGTTGATTAGTACATGCAACACCTGCAGTTTTAGCATCACTGTCTAAGTCTCACTCTGGCTAAAGCAAGCACAGAGGACAAGTCTTTGTATTATGTTTATGTACGTTTGTTGTTGTTGTTTATGTTTCAACAGTTTTAACAGCTGCCAAATTTTAATAAGCTCTGAAAGGACACAATTGGTAAATCTACCTTCGGTAATAATGGTCAAAACATTCATTGCAGAAGTGTTCCCCACAGGACAGATGATACCATCTAGACGTATACCCATTTTTCGCGCATCTGTAATGCCGGAGACATAGAAATAGTTTTACAGCACATTTAGGAAAAAAAAAAATTTCTATTGACAGTAGCACGTTCTAGAATGTGAACAAAATATTCAGAACAAGCCAGGGCTTTATGTTACATTCATGAAGGCTGACTTACACAAGGCACTACAACCATACAAATAACAATAAAGTCATTTCAATTGTCTCAAACATTTCCAGTTTCCAAACTAAGCAACACCAGATGCAAGGGAGGCAAAGTGTACACAATGTGCAGTTTTATAGTTGGTCTGGCTTCCAGCAGCCTCCCTCTAACAATGGACAACTGAGCCTGTCTTTAGTACCCTTTAAGCAGGCATTTCCTGAACATGAAACAGTGAATATGTGCTGTGACACATTAAGCGTTTTGCAAATGTATAAGATGACAAAGCTCCTCTCCACAAGAACTTAAAGTTCCTTTACTTTGTTGCATTTTGTTCCAGTATTGGTGCAGAGTTGGGAGGGATCGTTTAAATTAGGATTTTTCTTGTACATGTGATCAGTTGATTCATAAGTCATTACAATGTTCTGTCCCCAGAACAACTGACAAAACTATAAAGGCAAATCTGAACACAAAACAGATGTTGCCTATTTTTTTCTCATGAACAACTTGCGATTATAACCCAGTGAGACAAAACCCTAAGGAAGCAGTTACGCATCCTGGGCGTTTGTTCTTTACTACTCTCAAAAAGAAATATCCATTACAAAGATTACATTCATCAGATAAAGCAATCGTTCTTCACTTAGAATACTCTCATTAAACTCAATGAAATTGTTCGAGATAAATGCACAAGGTAAAAAGCAGTGACCTAAGCTACTAACTCAAATAGCCATGAAATGAGCTCATCTCAAATAAATAAAATTGAAAGTATGTACTTGGGGGAGTCAGAAAGGTGAAAATCAAAATATTAAAATAACAATTCAAGAAGATGAGTAAGCAGTATGCATTGTTTCCTAAATAAAAACTGTAATATCACCAATGCTGATCTCACAGGTGCTCACTTCCTAGACAAGTCTCTCGGGCAACTGCCAAAACACTTGGCTTCCCTATGACAGCATGCAGAATACATTGACTTCCTGCCACCAGAGAACAATCCATGGATATAACTAAATGAAGCACCTAATTAGTTTTATTTATTTTTTAATGCTATAAAGAAGGAAAGTTTGTCTCAATTATCAGGAAGGGAGGAGTGCTACTTAACTACAGTGTGCCTTCTTCATAATGAGGTCTAACATGTTGCCTATTACAGATATGCCTTGCCAGTATCATGTATTCAAAACCACCAGGGTCACAATGCAAAAGCACTTGTGAAAGTGCAGAGAAAGCGTACAAGGACAAAGAGTTCAGGTAAGTATGACTGTCTCTCCTAAAACCTAAAATATCAAGGCTAGAATCTCACCTCAGACCGCAAAGCATTCCAGTGAAAGACTGGTAAAGACTTTCTACAGTAAATGACAGTATTTTATCATCCTGAAAGCAAGTTTAGCTTTATCAAATTACCCTAATATTCTCTCACTTTCACAGAAGCAAGGCATGTTCCAGAGGACACCATTAATAACATAAATAAGCATATTCCAAAGATACTCTGTATCCAAATTAGCAACTTGCAGAGGAGAAAGTTATCCACAACAGGAATAACTTGTAACATTTTCCTGGCATCTTAAGGCTCCTATTAGCAGTATCTTTCAATTCTCTGTCTACATTTAGAAATGAAGAATTTTTCAGAATATAGTTAGAATCCTAAACTTCATCTGCAGATTTAGAAAGTCCATGAGAAATGCAAATAAAAAGTAACAAACCTTTCAGCTGCACTGGCAAAGCAAACGGGACATGTTGCAGTGCATCCAGCTTTTTCACACTTTCTATATTTCTTCTCTGACGCTTCATCATCATCATCTGCTGCTTCAGCTGCTTTCTTCTTCACCTAATAAAGAATAGCTGGAATCTGACCATAAATGACACAAATGCATCTTCTACAAAGTGGCATTCAGACAGTTTTGCAGCTTATGAGTGGCATCCCATAGTTAAAACGATCCTAATGAAAATCTTTGTAGCCATTGTGAAATAGCTGTAGCATGAAACAGCTGTCAAAGTAGGTCCGTTTTTTCTACTTGGAAAAAAAAAAAAAGCTACAAAAAACCCCCCCAAACCCACAGTAAGACTGGAAATATCATTTATATCTAAAAATGTCTTGCCTTAGTCTAATTGATGCCACTGAAGAAATTATAAGCAAAGCATACCGTTTAAATAGTATTTTAAGCTCCATCATGTGTTAATGAGTCAAGCCTCATGTATTCAGTTTATTTCTCCTTTGAAAAATCTCCTCTTCGATTATACTTATTGATATTAATTAGTGGCAATCCTGTGTGTGCCTCAAATAAAGTACTAGGGTAGGCTTAGGGCATTTTTTTGGATACAAAACTGTATACCAAATGTCTCTTCTGGGCCTCAAAGGTACTGTGTATTATGTTGTTTTAGGCCTCTGTCTGGATGGGAGAAATCTGTGATTGTGTTTTTAACACATTAAGTACTTACAGGTTATATTGAGTATTTATCTTTTCTGAATATTGTTTGCAAAATGAGACACTTGACCTGCTTATTCACAGAATTAACTCATTCTCCCTCTCTGTGGATAAGTACTTTAAGACCTAACTTACCCACAACAAAGCCCACTTTCTTTACAAATGTCAACAGAAAATTAAAAATAGCAAAGTACAAACCCACATGTTTTTAAATAATTATAAATACCTGTCTTCCAGAACTCCTCACAGGAAGGTTGTCTGGAGACTGATCTGAAGAACATGCCTTTTTTTTCGTTCGTACCCTTCCCGTTGACATTGTATTGTTAGATCTGAAAAAAGGTAGGCAATAGTTAATTAATTTAAATTGCTTGACTTTGCAGAGTTAATCACAGCCACTTACAATACTTTTGACAGAGTTACCTAGGTAAGAATCTGTTCAGCTTGACTGTTAATTCGAGAGGAAAACGGGAATGGGAAAGGAACAATACTACTATTTTAAACTAAATTCATAGTTAAGATTAGATCCCTGAGTACATCTTGACAGGCTGTTCCAGATCAGCATATCCTGGATTTCAGTAATCTGATTTGCATTACGTGAAGACCTGGACTGGAATTTGGGTTGGCAAAGTGAACAGACATCAGCTCAATGCTGATGCAAGCATTCAAATACCACTCAGAGTAACACTCATCCTGCTAACTACTGATTTATTGGCAGCAAGAGATTTGCACTGTAAAGCACTTTTCCAGACAGTGTACTGAAGAGACATTTAATACCAGATGAACAACCAGTTCCAAGACTTGCACACCTCCTATGAAAACACATCAGAATTCAAAGTCTAGACTGACGTTATATTGCAGCTATAGGTGATTGGAATATTACAAAGCTTGTTGTTAAGTATTCTATAGGACAAAAAAGATTTATGGCACGAGAGCACTCTGGACCCCAGTTAACTATGTAAACTGGAAACCACGGAGTGTGAGAAAGTATGATGCAGAAATATGAAAGCATATTTCAAATGGTATTATCAAAGGCATTCTTCTCTCAGGGAGTAAAGCACAAAGCCTAGAGGAAGAAGTAAATGTAAGAGTGTTCTACAACATACAGAAAAGAGGTAGAAATAAATCCCTTGTACTGCAGCACTGCATCATGAATGTTATCATGTTGTAATAAGGATCAGTTTGTAATTATGTTTTTGGGAGAGTTTTTTATATATATATATGTGAGACTTCTCAATTCTTCTCTGTTTTGGGCTGCAACTTCCTTATTCAAGCTGTCAGCGAGGGACAAGGCAGCAGTATCTTCGTTCAGAAATTCTGCTAAAGGTAAAGGTAACAGGAGGAGAGTGGGAATTTTACAAAATTTCATATTAAGCTGATTCAAGTCAAGGCAACTGGTTCATTCTCCTCTCAAGACAGAAGAAATTATTTGTGAGAGGAAGAGAAATCACATGAGGATATCCACATAAGTGAAAAATTAGTTCAAATGACCCAATACAAAAATAAACTTTGTTTCTTGCATTATTCCCTCCAATTACAACTAGCCAGAGGTAGGAAAAAATTATTAAGTCAATCTCTACTACCTAAAAAAAAAAAAAAAGCATCACTTCACTGTAACTTAGCACTGTATGGGAGTGGATGAGGTTGGAGAGTAGAGAAAAGAAAACCAACCAGTTTCATTTACACGAGATTTCCCTAAACTGCTGCATAATGCCCCAGAAAATGGTGGCTTTTTTCCCCTAGAGCCTTCCTTATGGATCAGTGGCACAACAGTATCTCTGTATCACCTTAGCTTCTGATGGTAAATAATTGTTCCAACATGCCACGGTCCTTACAGTCAGAGGCTTCCAACTGAACAAGGAGTGCTGAGTGCTGAGCAAGGCACCAGGTGACTCATTTTGGTGACCATCAGGTGATCACAGTCTGCTGCTGCTGTGGGGCCCTTTTATCCAAGAAGGTAAAAGAACATGCAAATTTTTCATTGCATATCCAAGGATAGAAAAAGTGCCAGTTACCAATCATTAGGAAATTTGGCACAAATATTTCCGATTCAGAGAGGCCTCCCATTTTGAAAGGCGGAGGTCAGTTGTACAGAATCACAAACATATTTTTGCTGTAAAGACAATGGGAGGGGTAAGAGGGAGGTGGGGTGAAAGGGTGAAAAAGATCAGTTGTATGATACTTTGTCCCCACTTCTCTCCCAAACCAAAAAACACCCCCCTAAAACCCCGTAACTTTCCAGAGCACAAGCAAACATGGCTTACTCTACTAAGCTTTACATGACTTTGCATCCTATCCTGTAGGCATCTTACTGGCTGAGAAAATAAGCCCTTTAAAAGGAGAGAGAGATGCATAATGCGCTGTCACATTCGATAATGTTTCACCCGTCTGTAATGTGTGGCCTATATTGGAAAGCTTTGTGGGGTTTACCTGCACAGTTGGCAGCAAGTTTGTCTTTGGGGAAGAAAAAAAAAATTAAAAAAGAAAGAAACCACACAGACACACACTGTCAGAGACGGAAAGGAAGCGAGAGCAGCCTGATTAACACGGGGAGTGCACACACCTCTAAAACTCAGCCCGAGTAAAGCAGACGCGCCCAGCCCCGACGGCCGCGGCTATGACAGCTGGCTGTGGGCGGGGGTCCCGAGGGACAGCCCCCGGGGCAGGGGAGCCCCCGCGGCTGGGCTGCCCCGGAGCCAGGCGGCGGCGGTCTCGGAGCGCCGGGCGGCGGCGGGGCAGGCGTAGAGGCCGGCGCCTGGCACTCACCTCGGGGCCGGGTCACTCGGGGGCCGGAGAGCACATTCACGCGTGTCCGTGCCGCCTCCTGCTAGAGCTGCAGCGGGGAAAAAAGGGTGGAGAAGGGGCAAGGAAGGAAGGGAGGGAGGGAGGGAGGGAAAGAGAGAGAGAGAAAGTAAGAAAAAAAGAAAGATAATAAATACAGGCAGTCTAGAGAAATGTATTAGCCTCATAAATTAAGTTCCAAGGTCACTGGATCAAGACTACTTTGTGCAATCTGGCACGAAAAGCAGATGTAAATAAGGAGACTANGGCGGCAAGGGGGGCGGTGCTGAGCCACCACGGGTCACCCCGCGGGTCCCGCGGCCCCGAGCAGCCGCCCGCCCCCGCCTTCTGCCCGCGGGTTTCACGTGAGGAGAGGTGTCGGCATCTCCCTCCGTCATTACCGGGATAGGGGGGCTTCCCGATAGGTGCGAACAGGGAGGCCTCCGGCGGTCCCGTAGTGCTGGACAGGGCGCGTTCAGCCGCCTTCGCACCGGGAAATGGGCTCTGGCCGAAGCTGTCGGTAACAAGAGTGTGCTGAGTGCTCCGTCAAGTTCGGTACAGCTACATTGCAACTGTCACCAAACTGTGATTTCTTGAGATCTGCTAAATTTTTGTCCGACTCGAGGAAGTAAGAGCCAGTTTCAAACTATGCATTGAGTGGAGGTAATTTTTCTCTCTTGTTTTTACAGCTACAAGCACTCCCTGGAGACATGGACCACTCAGCGGATGCATCCGGGCTCCTGGAAGGCTCTGATATTGGGTCACAGAAAGAGAGAGTGGTGACAAAGGAGGAATGGCTACAAAAATGGGAAATGGGTAACATCGGGTTTCACAAGGAACAAGTGCATCCGTACGTGACTTCACTCGTCTGCCTAAGCTGTTTTAAGAAATGCTATGAGATTAGTGACTTGGCTCATTCGAGAAACTCTTAATTGAAAATGGAACATTTGCA
Source organism: Falcunculus frontatus (assembly GCA_013398115.1). Taxonomy (NCBI): domain Eukaryota; kingdom Metazoa; phylum Chordata; class Aves; order Passeriformes; genus Falcunculus; species Falcunculus frontatus. The sequence goes on from VZRV01005432.1 coordinate 2,167,860, forward strand.
AAAAGCAAATTATTTTACATGGGTACAGCTTGAAACAAAAGTAAATATAGATATTTTTGTGACCTACATTTGTCAAAGGACAGAGAAAAGAAAGTATTGAAATGAATGTAGAGCTTTTACTCTTGAATCAGGTTTTAAACCTTAAAGCTTGGATAGTTTGGCTAGAAAATCTTAAATTTTCTGATGGAGAAGCTTTGCACTATTGTTCATGTTATGAAACTGGGGCTTGAAACAGCGTGCAGAGGGCGTCAGAGCAACTACCATGCACTAAAAGACAAGGACCTATGAGAGCAAACGTGATTATATAGTCTTTAAAGACCTGTAGAAGTGATTTGATTGATACAGAAGTTTCATGATCATTCTGTTTAAAATCTCTGTTACGGCCCTCTTAGAGGTGGGTTGGTTGGGTCATTTACTTGCAAAGACAAACAGAAAATAGAGCAAACAGAAATGTGTTAATGTCTGGATGTCATGAAATTGACTTTCTTGCTATGTAAACAGAAGGTGAATGTTTTTGTTTTATGGTTTTATTTCTAATGGCATGAAGCAGGTTTAGTTAATAACATATATGCCATCATGGAGTTTTCATGCTACCTGGCATAGTGCGTAGCACTTGGCTTTTCATTTGCCAGCACAAATACTTGCAAAAGTAAAACATGTCTGTTTTTCTGCAGGCTCCTCCAGAAGTATCTGGATGTTCTTTTAAATGGCAGGAGTGGACTGAGGATATTTTTCCCACTTTGTGGTAAAGCAGTAGAGATTAAATGGTAAAACATAGATAATAAGAGCAAAAACCTTATTTGATGTGGGGAGGGTGGAAGGGAGAGGGGGAATTTCCAGCCTTACGTGGGCCAGTAGAAATGTGCCACATCTCCGCTGGTAGGAAAGCAGTGTCACTGGAAGCTGAAGGGAGGAGGAAGCTGATGTTTTGTATAGTAGCATAAATTGAATGGATAAAGTTTGTCCTCAAAGTCCTCTTGATTGTCCCAAGTTCAGCTTGGGGAATGCTGAATTTAGATGGACAGAGTGACTGAAGCTATGCCCTCACCACTGCTGCTTTTGGTAGCAGTGCCAGCTTAAATTGCTCGCAATGAGATCAGTTGTGCCAGATAACATTTTCAAGAGACCATGTGGCATGCCAGTCTGGAAATTTAAGTGATTTGGGCTAAATGTAACTTCCTGGTTTTTCCTACTTCTTATCTTACTTTTATCTTTTTTTTTTTTTTTTGGCGGGGGGTGGTGTATTTATAATTAGGGCCTATATAAGCCAGTGTTTTTCTTGGAGGGAGGGAGCACAAACCAAAAACTGAACTGCATCCTCAAGTAATCCAGCTATCAGGTTTTATCACAGTAACTACTTTCTAGGCTGACTGTGGGCTCTGACACACATTGGTGTTTTGCTGAGCTGCAGCAGCGTAGAGGTTACCGCACCTCCTTCATTGCCTGTTCCTGCCAAGCCACAGAGACAGCTGGATGGACGGTGTGCCTCAGTCACCTCAGTTCAGAGCACAGCACCTTTCTGAAATGGACAGTTTCTCAGTGCAATCATCTGTTTTCATCGAGTTCATAGGAATAAATGAATAATTCATTGAATCTAAATAAAGCATGTAAGTCCTTGTCAACTGCATGCTGAGTAGTGCTAATTTAAGCTCAGATCATGGAAGGGAGTTGTTCAATATAATCTGAACGCTTCAGAAAGTCAGGATTAGACATATCAGGGCATCCTAAAACTAGAGTTTCCCTAATGAATAAATGATGCATGGGAGATACACATTTTGCCCAACCTGTGGGCCTCATGTAAACTTGGGCCCTCTCTTGTGTGCAGGCTGGCGGACATGGGACACAGCATTGTTGGTGTGGAAGTCAGCGAGCAAGCGGTGAAGGAATTTTTTTCAGAACACAGTCTGCCTTATTGTGAGGAGCCAGTCCCTGAGATTTCAGGAGCAAAAATGTTCCAGGTATGTCTCCTGTGTTGTCAAATGATCTGGTGTGGTTAATCATGCAATGCAGGCATAACTGAGCAAACAAGTCATTCTGCTTTTATGCCTCTGTTTTACTGGTAATCATTCACCTCTTCTGAAGAGGTCTGAAAGGAAGCTCTGAGTTGTATTTTTGGACTGAGAAGTTACTCTTCTAAACTCACTACTTAACTTACTACTTTGACCTTCTTATGACACTGAAGCACCCGAACGTAGAAAGAATGCATTTTAAAACTGGACAGTTGCATGCCTTAATAGATTAGAAGCTCCCTGGAGGGGGTCAGAAGAGTTACCTTAGTAAACTAAAACTAAAAATGTTTCTCACTGTTTTCCCCATTACATGTAAATGCATTTTTAAAATTACATTTTTCATAGTATATGGGTATATTTTAAGATATGAAATATAAATATATACTTATGAGTGCGTATTTAAAGATAGTTAGCTGATAAGGATTGTTTCCCTTGCTTTTTATTGTAGAGTACCTCTGGCAACATTTCCCTCTACTGCTGCAGTATTTATGATTTGTCCAGGTAGGAATACTCATCATGTTTTACAATTCTCCATGATCGAATGTGTATTAATACTGTCCAATACTATTATTTTATTTGCATCAGACAAGGATTTGTCAGTTCCTCTCAAGAAAACTCGTATTAATTTGTATGAGAAATGTGAATAGCCAGTCTCCAGCAAAAGCTTAATTGCATTGCTGATCATTAAGGATGACAGCTAATTATCTTTAAATGGGCTTTTTATTCCAAGCCATTCTGTGAAAGTTATCAAAAAATATTTCTGCTTTTACAGTAAAACCAAATTATCTTTAACATTACTGATGAATTCTATGAAGCAAAACTCTAGCACAATCCCTTACTCAGAGTAGCTTAGTAAAAGTAAATACATCCAGAGGTGTCTTAGCACAATAGTTCCCTCCTCTTGCAGTTCTTACTCAGATGTGATTTTCCCTAGATTATAAGGTTTTGGTGAAGTTTTTTTGTGTTTGTTTGGTCTTCCTACAAACAACTGTCAGGCACAAGAATTTGTTCCATGGGTCTTCAGTAAAAGGAGGTAGTCTTAACATTTACTTCTATAGGCTTTCCAGAACTAGTACATATACAGGCACAATAGGTAGTTCAGGACACCAGAACATGGTGTTTACTATAAGATCTTTTTTTTTCAATCTGGCAAAACACTGGAAAAAAGATTGTTCATTACTAGAGTCCAAAGTCTTTCAGACAATAGGCCATGACTAAGACTTCTGCTGCTGCAGCTGACTCCAGTTGGTTTTGGTAGTGCATATATGTAACTAGTCTTGCAAAGTGTCGAACAGATGAGCTGTGTATGAATGTGCCTGGTTTCTTCCCCTCCTTGCCCCTCCAGTGTAGCTACTTGCTACACTGTAGATCCCTATAAATCCTTCTTGCTGGGAGTTGACAAGTTGCCCAGGGATTGCTTAAGCTTCTCAGAAATTTTCGAAAAATTCAGTCATAAGTTTTATAGCAAGTCGTGGGGTGAAACCTGTGACTTCCATCACAAAATGGTGGAATAATACTTTGAGATAAACAAAATTAGGTAATTGGTGACAATTTCAGTGCATATCACTGGATCCAGAACATAGTTTGCCATCCACAAAATAAATTGGCAGATAGACCTTCTGGATGCAGAATGAACTGTATTTCCAACAGCAGTCAGCAGATACCTGTGACTAGAAAAATGCACATACACTTCTAGTTTCTGTGTACAGACAATTTGATTAATTACCCAGTAATTATGGAAATTAAACTTATTTCTCTCTGCTGAGGCTGGCCTGCTAGCTGGTCCCTTTGATCTAAATTAGACTAGCATTCATTAGAAGAAAACTCAGATGTGCTCCTGACCTTTGTCAGAATAGGATATTTCAAAGACTCTTGCTAGTTAAAGAGTAACAGGAATTACTGCTCTTTCTGGGAATTCTGGGACATATGTAAAACAGTTATATTACACAATCATTGTACCTCCTAATACAATTATGGCTGCAAGACTTCAAAAAAAATCAAAAATTGCACTAACTGAAACTATTAAACATATGCAGAGATAGAAATTCACAAGTTTACTCTTAAATCCAGTGGGTTTTCTGCAGATATACGAATTTCTGATTTACATGTTAAATTTTGTTAGTTGTGGTAGTACGTAACCCATGCTGAATGCCATATAAACACATAGCGGTGTGATACAGTGAAAGGTACGCCCAAGGGAAGCACTTCCTAATACCTTAGCTTCATCCTGACTCCATATCAGGGTGAAAGACAGCTGTGTGCCTTTTGTGACCTTTTCCTCATAGCTTCATTATGTTGTGAAGGAAATTGGATGTGCAAAGGGGCAAGGAGCACCCAGACACTCAGCAGGTCCTGAGATCTGGGCATCCAGGAGACCAGGACTGGAACAAGGCCACAGCATGAGCCTGCCTGCTGCCTGGGGTGTCTGTAGGCCTTGATGAAATCACTGGGGAGGAAAGTACATGAAATGCCTGTATGGAGCCACTGCCACCATTCCAGTTAGACCAGATTAAAGTTGGAAAGAAAAACCAAGTGCAGAAAACCTCAGTGGCTTGCCTAAGGTCACACAGCAGACTCAGCTGTGCAGAGAGAACTGACTCCAAGCCTCAGAAGATCAAGTTTGTCACCTGCCCCACTAAACTTTCCTTTGTGCCCTGCATGTCCATTGCTTGTTTAACTGTCTCTTTAAAAATCTCCTTTCAGTTACTAGGCTGGTTATTTAAATTAGATGCTTAGACTTGGCAAACTTTAAAAGAAGTCAGCACTTGAAAGTGTTATCATGTCTCATCGCAGTAGAGTGGGAAATACAAGATCAGCTCGTAGGTTAGATGCCAGAGACTTAGCAATGCCGTTGCAATGAAAATAGCAGTGGGCAGAGAGAAGTTCTCATGGTTTAACTCTGGCTAAGGTGGTGGATCTAGGCACCACACAGCTGCTTGCTCACTCCCCTCATCATGAGATGATGGGGGACATTCAAAAGGGTGAAAGTGAGAAACATGTGCGTGGAGATGAAAACAGTTTGATAATTAAAAAGAAATTTCAAAAAGTTGTAAGGAAAAAAACCACACAAGAAAGAACAACCAAAGAGAGAGGAGAGTAAAACCCAAGAAAGACAAGTGGTGCAAATGAAAGCAGCTGCCCACCAACCAACCAAGCAACTGATGCCTAGCCAGTCCCCAACCAGTGCCCCCATCCACCAACCTCCCACCCAGTTTTATTGCTGAGAATGGAGCCAGGTGGTCTGGAATGTCCCTTTTCTCAGTTGGGGTCAGCTGTGCCTGCTGTGTCCCCGCCCAGCTTCTTGTTCATTCTTGTACTCTCCAGCCTACTCACTGGTGTCATGGCATGAGGAACAGAAAAGGTGTTGGTGCTGTGTAAGTGCTGCTCCTCAGTAGCTAAATTGTCAGTGTGTTTTCAACATGATTTCAAGCCCAAATCCAACACAGCCCCATGCAAGCTATTATGAAGAAAGGTAACCCTATCCTAGCCAAAATCTGTACAGAAATTAAGACAGAGGTGATGCAACTGGACTCTGACATCTGCCCAGTAGGCAGAAGGGTATTGCACAATTCATGCCACATTTTTCTAAGTAAGCTTATTCAAACTTTCTTTAAAATTATGCACTTTACTTTTTTACTACCTTACTGTCTAACCTCCTATTTTAATAATTACCAAAACCAAGGATCTTTCTTATCCCCTGAATATTCTTTTGTGCCACTCTGGCTGCTCTTACCACCCATTAATAAAGGCATTTCTTGATAGTCTTGCCCACTTGCAGGCTTTGGGTGGTCACTGAAGCCATCTGCCAGCATATCCAGAAGCAAAACTAGTGTCTGCAGCAATGTTGCAGTGAGGCAAGCAGCAGTGTAACTTAGCTTTTCTAGCATTAAACAAATTGCAAGCTAACTGTCCTGGGTGTGTAGCTGGGAATTCAGGTGCCTAAAGTTACTGAATGTGCTAAGTTCAGTGATAGTAAGCAACAAGGCACCTTCCTTAGCCTACATCTGAAATCATGCATGGGTTTTAGAAGGTGGTCAAGAACTGTTGACGTGCTGAGTGCGTGTTAGACAGCAGGATGTGTTTACCGAACACCCAGACTTGTAGCTGAACGTGTTAAAACTACATTCCTTCCTCCCTGCTGTGTCTCAGCACCCCCTGATGAGGAAGCATTGACCAATTCCTGCACCTCTTTGCTGTTGCAGCAGAACAGAGAACAAGGAGGGCTTCTTGAATTCCAGATCCCATTGGTTTGGATTATGAAAATGCTGCACCATAAAAAAAGGCAGTGGGGAATCTGCACCATTAGCTGCAGAATCCTTGTGACTTCACAAAAGTATCTGAATAAAGATGAAGGCGCTTTTTACTATTTCTAATCCTTTCCCTTATCTTCTTACAGCTCGACAGTTGGAAAGTTTGATGGGGTTTGGGACAGAGGAGCTCTTGTAGCTGTGAATCCATGTGACAGACAACGGTTAGTAAATTGCATTGTTACTATCTTTTCTCTGATGTATCAGTGACAAGTTTTTGATCCCGTGACTTGTTATGAGTCCTTTTTTGTTTAAAGAACCAATCCACACAAACGCTTCTCTACCACAAGCATCTGTTGCAGTCGGAGAGTGCTATATTCTTCCTTCAGGAAGCCACTCTGCCTCTTGGTGGGAAAATATGTGGTTTGTTCCAACCCAAAAGAAGCAGAGCTGCAAGTCTCATCTGAATTCTATTATTTCCTTTTCACCCTGTCTACTTCTTCTCTCTTTGTTCTTTTTCTCCTCACTCCTCTTGATTCCAAATTTTTGTTCCTTCCTATAGCCAGCCCAAATTTAGTTTGAACCTGCTCCCTGGATTTTTTAATTAGATAGATAATGTTCAATTCACAATAATTTTAAAAGATCAGTAATGTAATGTGTACTGTATTCTAGACTGTGGCAGATGAATACTTGGTTTGTCTGTAATCTTGAGCTGAACGGGCAAAAAAAAGGATAAATGCTTGTTTATGGGGAATAAATATAACCTTTATTTGATGTTTTTCATGTGTAGCATGAATTTTATGCTCCTGAAATTTAAACTGTTTTGCTTAGTCTCTGTGCATCTCAGTTCAAATTCTGTCTGCATAGAAATGTATTTTGTTGAATATTTGAATGCTATGCTTAAATGCTTTACAAAAATAATAAAGTATAATTTTTTCCTTTTAGTTATGCCAGTTTGATGATCAGCCTAATGGAGAAAAATTCTTCTTATCTCCTTGTTACGGTTTCGTATGATCCAAACAAACACAAAGGTGAGAACTTTGTAGTGTTCATGTTGTGATTTTGCTTTAATACAAATTGTATAAAGATACAGTAGATGTATTAGTATCTTCCCCAAGATTCTTACCTGCACAGCTTTGTTAGCTGGTGACACAAGTATAACTGTGTGTAAAAAAGTTTAGATATTGACCAAGCTTGAGACTGTATTAGGGTTTTCTCTAGCATTCAGAGATGCTAAGGGTAAGTTGAGGACAGTCATGGTAAATTAACAATGAAGTGAAACTGTAAGTGTGGCTGTTACAATGAAGCTGGAAGTCAGAGCACTTAGTAATATCCTGTCTGGCCTCAGGAGCTTGAAACACTCCCAAGAACATCAGCTTCATGCTGCTTATCCGGTATTTGCAACCCAATGTGTTGCCCATCTTGTGCCTCTCTCTCAGCCACTACCACACTCTGAATGTACTTAGAAGAGGTGAAATTCTGTAAAGTCATAAGGTATTTTTTCCTTTTATAGTTTTTATATTATGTGTTGAAGTGGGAGATTTTTTAGTTAATATTAACTCACAAAAGAAAGAGATTTTTTTCTGCTTTTGGGCCCTTCAGTGTAATTATCCCCCCCAAAAATAGGTCTTGCTATCACAAGTAACAACAGTTTAATTCATTGCTTTCCCTCTGATGTTGTTCAGCTTTTAGCCTTAATTATGCCATTGTAGTATAAAGAGATTGTAGACTGGATTCACACAGCACACTGAGAGTGGTCATAGCCACGTCATACTAATGATTCCCTGCTGCAGCTGGAGATAAAGCAGCAGCAACACCTGAAGCTGTTTGGCCCACCAAGGTGCCATGAGTTCCTGGACATGTTTTCTGGTTCCTGCTGGTGGTGCTACACCCTGAGGCCCAATTACAGGCCAGGTGCTGTGAGTGAAGGGGTTGGCTCTCCTACTGCAGTGTAAATTTTGTATTCTTCCCATGTCTCTTCTCTGATTAGTTTCATCCCTTTTCTTTCAGGCCCACCATTTTATGTTCCTGAATCTGAAATTCAAAGTTTGTTTGGTGAGTAAAATTTCAGCTAACCCTTAGGATTTTTTTCCAAAGCACATAAAGATGTTTATATGCCTCTACCTTGCCCTGTGATGAGCGATACAGTCATTGCTCTTATCTAAAGGCTAGAGTTGTGGGAAAATACTGGGAAAAATTATTACCATTTAGGCACAGGGATTTTGCTGTCAAGGAAAGTTCTCAGTTCTTCAAAAGATATGAAGAAAACCCAAGAGACAAACAGTTTCTTGTCTCCCTTTGGTACCTTTTTATTCTCCCAGGATTCATACTGCACTCAGTAATCCTGTAGCTGCAGTCTTGGAGTCCTGTTTGACCATTTTGTCTTTGCCTGCACCTCATGAACCAGTTGCCCTGGTTTTAATACAAGTCCTGCCAGTGCTACTGTTTCTGCTGTACTTTTGTGACAAGGAAGGAAAGTAACATGTCACTCAAAGAAAATGCTAAAAATGTACAACTCATATCCATCAAAATAATGAAATTTGGAGCTATGTCAGGAATTTAATTTTAGGAGTTCCTCCTGATGTGCTGTAATATCTCACTTTTAAATTTACAACTTTCTGAGACTCCAGCAGTGTTTCTGTGCAGTGTGTCATTGGCATTGACAGTTGCATCTCAGTGCAAAAGAGAGAGATTAAGTTTCCCCCAGTGCATTTATATCACTGTGTTAGGGACTATGAGGAAATCTGTGGATAATTTTTTTTTTCTGGACAGTTTGCATTTTTCTTTGACTAATCATTCACTAATTTGTTATTCTTACCTCCTTTTCAGGCAACTGCTGTGAAATTAAGTGTCTTGAAAAAGTTGATGACTTCTCAGAGAGACACAGACAATGGGGACTAGATTATTTTCTGGAGGTGCTATATATACTAAAGTTTGTAGCTTGATTAAAATGAATCAAAATAACTTGCCTCCCATCTTGCTTTTACTTACATCTCACATTTTAAAATAGGGCCTTCTTAAAGCAGGCTTTTTGTCCATTTTGCTTACAAAGTCAGCTCTCCTGCACAGATGCCTTTACTGCCTTGAGATGTGAACAGCTTTTCTTAAACTCTGTGCACAAACAACCATTACTAAAGTATACCTTTTTCTTCCATATAAATTCAAATCATGAGAGCTGTGAGAAATAAATGTTCCTGTTTCTTTTCAGCCATTGCTGATCAATGCTGTCTGCCTGGCACTCTGCAGGTTGGCCTCGTCAGCTGGCATCCCTGGGAGTGTGGCAGCTGCAGTTCAAACGCTGTTTTCTAGGGCACTGGCCATGCACCAGGCTGGGCAGAGAGAGGTGGGAAGCTGCTACAAGTTGGTTCTCTCTGTCCCTGTGAATATATGTCAAGTGAAGAGCTGGCAGTGCGTGGGCAAGGCAAGGCAGCAGCTGCCAAGAGGAAATTACCATCCAGCAAGAAAGGCTGGAGGGAAGTAGACTGGATGACAGTAAAGAGGAGAGTATGGGTCGAAAACGTCCTGGCAGTTGCTCACAAGTGTGCTGCTCCCCTATTTGAGAGCGCAGCTGTGGGCAGGCAAATCAACAGGACTTGGGTAAGAGGGTTCAAAAAGTGCTGAAAGAGCTGCAGATGTTATTGCTAAGCCATTCTCCATCATCTCTGAAAGGTCACGGAGTACGGGAGGGGTGCCTGAGGACTGGAGAAAAACCAGTGTTGCTCCAGTCTTGAAAAAATGCAAGGAGGACATAGGAAGCTATAGGCCAGTCAACTTCACCTTCATGCTTGGAACAACCCATCCTGGATGTCATCTCTAAGCAAATGGAGGAAAACAAGGTTATCAGGAGTAGTCAGCATGGATTCACCAAGGGAAATGGGCTGGGTTATTGGACAGTGAGGTAGATTGAGAACTGGCTGAATGACAGAGCTCAGTGTTGTGATCAGTCTAGTCTGAGGGCTGTAGCAAGCAGTGTTCCCAGGGGTCAGTACTGGGTCCAGTCTTGTTCACCTTACTAGTCAGTGACCTGAATGAAGGGACAGAGCGTACCTGCAGTAAGTTTGCTGATGATACAAAACTAGGGGGAATGACACACCAAAGTGCTGTGCTGCCATGCTGCAAGACCTGGACAGACACAGGAGGCAGGCAAAGAGGAACCTAGTGAAGTTCAGTGAAGGCAAGTGCAGGGTCATGCACCTGGGGAAGAAAAACCCAGCACAGGCTGGGGGCTGACCTGCTGGAAAGCAGCTCTGTGGAGAAGGACCTGAGAGTCCTGGTGGTCAACAAGTTAGCCAGCAGTGTGCCCTTGTGGCCAAAAAGGCCAGTGGTATCCTGGGGTGCATTAGGAACAGTGTGGTCAACAGATTGAGGGAGGTGATCCTGCCCCTCTACTCAGCCCTGGTGAGGCCACATCTGGAGTGCTGTGTCCAGTTCTGGGCTCCTCAGTACAAGAGAGAACTCAACATGGAGTAGGTCCAGCAGAGGACTATAAAGATGGCTGGGGGACTGGAGCATCTTGCTTATGAGGAAAGGCTGAAAGAGCTAGGATTGTTTATCCTGGAGAGGAGGCAACTGAGGAGGGACTCATATCTTTAAGAGCAATGGACAAGAGGATGGGACCAGACATTTCAGTGGTGCCCAGGGACAGGACAAGGGGCAACAGGCACAAACTGAAACACAGGAAGCTCTGTCTGAATATGAGTAAAAACTACTCTACGAGTGACAGAGCACAGGAACTTCTCCCCTTTGCAGCTTATTTTGAAAGGAAAGGTATGACTGTAATGTAGTGTAGATGTAATGTAATGTAGTTGTCAAGAATAGAAATGAAGACAAAGTCATGGGGCTTTTTAGCGTGCCATAGTCCTAGAGCTGCAAATGGGTCTGCTGGTTTTAGCACAGCAGTCCCCATGCCCACAGCCCATTGGAATACTCAGTATTGCTTGTGGATACTTGTGTTTCAAGGTTGGGTTGACAGAGAGAAGAAGGGATGTAGCCAGTGGGCCAGTGCAAGCTGGGAGCTGCTGGTTTTGTTTTTTTCACTCCTGGTCACTACTGCAGCTACCAGGTTAAAGCATCTCCTTCCTTTCAATACGGGAAGTTTTTTCCGGATGCAACATGAGAGCTCCTGAAGTTTATCTCAGACTTCCAGATACGTGATAGCTGCAAAAGGCCAGGTGCTTGGCACGAGGCTGCCGCATGCTCTGTAGTGTCCTGCACAGGAGTCCCAGGCATGCGACAGCCTGGCATGAGCAAAGCCACGTACCAAACCAGCCATTTTAGGATGTGTAAAATGGTTCTCTGTGTGTACCCTGCAATTACTCTGAGGATACCCTGTAAATACGCCTAGCAGAATGAGCACATGCTGTTCATGCGCCTTACACGGCGTACTTGCCTGTCTGAGAAATGTGTCTACTAGTGATGAGTGTAAATATTTTCTAAAGTTTGCCAGAACAGCAGGGAAAATCCATTGAAATAAAGATGCTCAGAGGGTGGAGTGCATCCCCTATGAAGACAGGCTGAGAGAGTTTGGATCGTTCAGCCTGGAGAAGGCTCTGGGGAGATCTTAGAGCAGCCTTCCAGTACCTGAAGGGCTTGCAGGAGAACTGGAGAGAGACTTTTCACAAGGGCATATAGTGATAGGACAAGGGGAAAACTGACAGAGGGTAGGTTTAGGTGATGTATTAAGAAGAAATTCCTTAGTGCAAGGGTAGTGCGACTGGAACAGGTTGCCCAGAGAAGCTGTGGATGTCCCATCCCTGGAAGTGTTCAAGGCCAGGTTGGATGGGGCTTTTAGCAACCTGGTCTATCCTGATTATCCCTGCCCATGGGAGGGGGATTGGAACTAGATAATCTTCAAGGTCCCTTCCAACTGAAACCATTCAGTGATTCCACGATTCTGTGAAATTGTGGCTTAACTCCTTACTCTGGTAGGGGCATAAATAGAGCTAGTAGTGGTACGGTAATTTGGTAACTGGATGTCTGTAAGAATCTGGTGGATATATGAATATTCTGGCGGGTATTTGAATGCCCTTGTGGATATTTGAACATCGCCGTGGATATTTGAATGTTCTGGTGACTATATGAACACTGGTGGATGTACGAGTGCTGTGGCGGGTACAGGGACACTCCGCGGTCCCAGACGGGAAGGGCGGCCCGGGCCGCAGGGCCCCAGCGCCGTCCCGGCGGCAGCGCTGCTCTGCCCCCGCTGGCCCGCAGGGGGCGCGCGGCCGCCTCAGCCGCGCTCAGCGCCCG
>VZRV01005432.1:2180506-2356329 GCA_013398115.1 Falcunculus frontatus
CTGCTGGAGCTTCTGGGCCCCGCCGGCGGCGGCCTCGCCTCGGCCCTGGGCAGGAGCGGCGGAGGGGCGGCGGCGCCGGCCCCCGCGGGGCTCGGGCTGCGGCTGTGCCTGGGGGGCTGGGGGTCGCTGGTGAACCCCACCGGGGTGGCGGCCTGCCCCCGGTCGGGCCGCCTGGCAGTGGCACACGACGGCAAGAAGAGGATCCACGTCTTCGGGCCGAGCGGGTTCTGCCTGCGGCGGTTCGGGGAGCGGGGGGACGCGGGCAACGACATCAAGTATCCGCTCGATGTGACCGTCACGTCGGACGGGCACGTGGTGGTCACTGACGGCGGGGACTGCTCCGTGAAGGCCTTCGACTTTGAGGGAAGGGGCGTCCTGGCTATCCGGGAAGGCTTCTGTTTGCCCTGGGGCTTGGATGCCACCCCCAAGAGCGAAATAATCCTGACGGATTCGGAGGCAGGCGCGCTCTACCGCTTGACGGCCGACTTCCAAAGGGGGAAATTAAAGAAGTGTCAGATGATCCGGTCCCGGCTTGTCAGCCCCAGAGCGGTTGCAGTCTGCCAGACCTCGGGTGCTGTCGTGGTAATAGAGCACCTGAAAGCTCGAGGACCGAGCAACGGCAGTACCCGCGTGAAGATATTCAGTGCGGAGATGGATCTCATCGGCCAGATGGACAGCTTCGGTCTGAACCTCGTTTTCCCCTCCAGAATATACGCTACGGCTGTGGCCTTTGACAGAGAAGGTCGTGTTGTAGTAACGGATGTCTGTAGCCAGGCTGTCATATGCTTAGGGAAACCTGAGGAATTTCCCATCTTTAATCCTCTAATTAGCCACGGGCTTTCTTATCCTGTCGGACTGACTTACATGGCAAACGATTCCCTCGTCGTTTTAGACAGCGGTGATCATTCAATAAAAGTATATAGCTCTACTTGAATGAGGTTAGATGCTTACTGCTGCAGGCTCAAGCTGCTTTTGGCCACAAAGCATGCGGAGTTCTGGCGTGAAGGGAGGAGGCAGTTTTTGGGTTTTGAGTGAAATTACCCTCTGACCAACACGCCACGCTTCCTGCAAAACTTGTATCACATCTCTTGCCTACGTGTGGGAGAGGACCTGGCTGTTGCTGCCTGTAGCCAACAACGAATCAACCAAACAAATCATTTGGCATCTTAAAACTATTCCATGCCTTGACAACCAAATGTTTTTGGTTCTTTTTGTAATCAAAGACCAGCACCTGTGAAAGTAACGCGTCATTTATTTACATTTCCCAGCACATAGTTTTCACTATTTTTAATTAAGTATAGATACACTCCTGACAGAACTGTTTCCAGGAATTGTGCACAAGGAAGGAGATTGCCTTGACAGAATGATAGGAGAATTGGAAGCCTCCATTCAAGGTTGCCTAAATCCAGCTAAAATCATTGTGATGGAGGAGCTGCCACTGATTGAGTGAGTTATGAGAAGTGAATTCGTGTTCAAAGCCTATTTTTTCCATACTAGGAAAATGCACTTCTGGGGGCACTCTTTTTTCTGCTAGTTTATTCCCACCTTTATTAAGGTTGTACTTGAGCACTTTGTCTTCCTCTAAAATGCCCAAGTCTGTGTCTTTACCTAGAGATAATCTGGTGTGGTTGCACAGAATGGGCTGCTTTCCCTAAGAGCCCCTTGAAGTATTCACTTTCAGACCACAAATACTCCTGCATATGTAAGTTTGAGTTGGCTGTGCTGCTAACACTACACATAGGAGGTTTTCAGCACTGCCTGCTCCTGTTTTGTCATTAATATGGTGCTTTTGCACATCAAACTTCAGGATTCAACTGCAAACTGAAATGTTAGTGAGAAGTAATAGAGAAAGGGGGATGTAAGCTTCATTTTTTTTCCTAGCTTCCAAATGAGGTTTTGTAGATTGTGAACACACAGGAGATTTAGATCAGTTTATATTCTCTTATTACTTATTATATATTATATTTTCACTTATATTCTCACAGTTTTACTGTGGACACAAGTCCTGTTGCCTTATTGCACAGTGGAAATTATGGTATATATGAGATATTTTGAGAAGGATTTAATACCCCAATAGAAGTCACTGCTGCATTTTTAGGCATTTACCTGCTGCTAAAATGATTACTTAGATGGTTCAGCATTAAAATGAAGTGAGATATAAATGTAAATGCTATCTGAGGTAGAGATGAGTAGGTTAAAATGGCATAAAACATTTGGGGCAATTTATTTTTTTATTAATTGAAATTAATAATATTAACTAACGTAATTTGAAATTCACAGGCAATCTGTTGGTAAATTTTTTATCTGGCTTTTGGTCTGACTTCAGGGCATTTAATAACTGCATATGTTACAGCACCAGTGATTTACCAAATACTTGCATTAAATTGGAGCAGTTTAGCCCTCTAATTCAGCCAATGTGTTAATCTGTCTCATGTCAACATTTATATAAACAAAACAAATCTATTAATTGCAGCTCTTTGTAAAGGTTAATTGAACAGTGACCTGCCAATAAAGTGTGATTTGCTTACACCTATATTTTAATAATTTAGTGACAATTCCTCGTATCTAACGTTTCCTAGTTACAACACCATTTCTGTATTGCAGTAGCCCTGTAGATGGTTTCTTCTTCCGTTTGGTGATATCCTGCAGAAGTTGTTGTAGGGCCATTTGTTGCTATTGAAAATTATATGGATCTGCAGAGTTGGTATTATTCAGCCTTCTCTACTGCCAGGCCAAACAGCAAGTGCCTTTGGAAGAACCAAAAATCCTCCTTGGCTGTTCTGCAGTAGGAGGTGTACGGCCCTGAGCAGGAGCCCATTTGGGAGGTCAGGAAGGAAATTTATTCAGAGAAGCAGACCCCTGGATTATATATTCCTTTCTAGATGCCAAGGACACACCTGTCTTTTATAGAACCAATTAGATAACACTTCCTTTGGGGGACTGCTGTGTGTCAAAATGCATGCAATGCCATCAATGCTGTATTCATACATAATTAATACTTTGTCACAGTAGCACTTCCTCTGAACTATGGGCTGTGAGCTTTCATCTCCTCAAACCTTTGTGTGCACCAGGAGCTTGTTTTTGCTACTGAACTCATGGATGGGCAAATTTCCTAGGACCTACTGCCATGTAGGCAACTTTCCAGCAGTTGAAATGCTGATTTTTAAACATTTGACTCATACTGTTTTAAAACTCCCATTGTTGTCCATTCTGCTCCCGTCTCCTATGGTAACTAGAAATCACTTGAGTTTTGGCTTTGTAAGCAAAATAAACTTTGGGACTTTATTCTACCTGATAGATTTTTTTTTTTCTGTGTGCTATCTCCTGCAGTCTCTGCTTTACCTACCTACTGAAAGCAAATATAGACTTTTTCTGTGAACAGTGCAACTGTTTTCCTTTTACTCTACAGCTTGGTGCTTAGTGTTGTACAACACTGCATCAAAGGAACCATTACATTCTGCCTTAATTTGTTTGAGGCAGGTGCCTAAATTGAGAAGCCATAATGAACTGTATAAAACCAAATATTAAAAATTCTGAGTTCTTTGGTGTGTAAGGGAAAATGCAGCAGTAAAGCTGAAATCTTTCTTTTGACACAAAATCTTGTGTTCTGAGAGAGGGATGGCAAAAATTGAAGGGCCCATACTTGAATTGATATCCTTAGGTTTGGGGTCTGACTGGTTGTGCTTGGAAAGGGGATAGCTAGATGTGTGCTTACTTTTGGAAAAGAGTGTTGGCCATTCCATTTAGAAAGGAACATAGCACTGTGTCGAGTTGCTTCAGTGATAATTACTGTTGAGTTTATTTTTTAAAAATCCTCCACCTTTGCGTAACCCTCTGCACCTCATGCTCTATCCGTTGGATTAAAACCAAATAAATATAACGGACACTATTCCTTTAGTGCCATGTCTTCAGCCCCTAGCAGAGATTGCTGTCTGTTGTGCACACCCACAAACACACACACACCACAATTCCTATTTGGTTTATTTTTAAGCACTGGTCTCAGGTTGCATATAAATGTATCAGGGTATGTTTACAGTGTTAAGGAACTAAAGGAGTCAGAGGAGTTTCAGAAATGTGTATTGAGATGATGTTCTGTAACACATATTTTTTTGTTTGGCTTGTGAAGAAAATAATTTTAGATAAATAATATAATCTTTTTTTCAGATTGATGAATAAGGGAGAAAGGGTGAAAGAAATTGTAAAATTTACTTCATTTTGGCCATTGTCCATTTGAGCACCTGTCCATTCCCTCCAGTCACATTGCTGTGCACATCACTTTGATCTTTATATTATCCCAAAGCATGGATGTAACATCACCGTAGCATTTTTTAACATGGACTGATTTCAGGGGAAGAGGGGATCTCCTGTAGTATCCAGCTCCCAAACCACTAAGAATTTTATAGAGCAGGTCCATAAAGATTATGGCCTTGAATATAGGAGACCTTTCAATTCTGGAAGGGTTGATGGAGGTCAAAAAGCAGCTTTCTTCCCTGGAACCAGGGGTCACAGTGCTGGTGCACTCTGCACAGGAGGAATTTGTTTTCTTTTCTTTCTCTTCAATGTTTGGGGTTTTTTCCCCCTGATTCTTCTCAGAGGCTCATTTTACAGTTTACATGTCACCTGTGAGTCACAGCTTGCCTCCACAGGAGTAAAGCAAAAATATACTTATTTTTCAAGTGAGTTCTAAACCTTGCTCTTCATTCAGGCTTCTCAGGAGAACTGACAGATCGTTCGGAGAACAGCGAGCGCCTGTTTGATACTGTTGCATAAACATCCAGGCTTTCTCTAAAGTGCCTCCTTCGTGTAACATGTCTCCTGGGCAGCTTCAAAGCTCTCTAATACTGGTGAGGTTCTCAGGAAGCAGATGACGCGTTGCACTTACACCTTTTTCTCACTACTGCTTTCCAAGAGATTTACAGATATCCTGAGCTTGGCGCTCAACCTCTGTGAGGCAAACACAGTACAAATGTCTTGGCCCTGCAGCTGCACATAAGAGAGCTGAGAATCAAGGGAAGCCTTTGGCAGACTTCAGGCTAGGTCTCAGAGTTCCCATTACAAGGTTACCTTTATTAAGCAGGGAGAGTCTGTCTTTAATCACCCTCTTGTCTGGGAGGTGCCTTCCTGATTTTGGAAGAAGTTTTGACACTATTCTGATGATCTTCTTGTTGCTAATTCCTTTGGTGTTTCCTACAAAGCATGGAAATTAATACTTTTCCAAACCGCAATGTATTCCTAAATGATTGCTTCCAGTGTGCTCCACAAAAGTGTGTGGTTTCAGTTTTGAAATGCTCAAATTTCACATTGAGGATAGAAAGGAGGAGAGGAGATCAACTCTGAAAAGGAGAAACGATTAATCAAAGGTGTCTGTGGCTTAAGGAGAGGGTGAACTCCACCAAATCAGAGCACAGAGCACACCCATCATTCTAGTAAAGGGAATGCATTCTTAAGAGGTGAAGCATTTCAGCCTGGAAAATGGACAAGATGATAAGGGCTGTTGCCTTTTGATTAGTATTTACCTCTGGCAGAGGAATAACCTGCATTTGAACAGATTTTACAGCTACAATTAGACACTTTTCAGATGGCTATCCTTAGGAGACCTATCTGTTACTTTTAGCATTTATTATCTCTTAGTTTGTAGCAAAATTCTGTGGGGAAATAAGGATTTGGAGCAAACTAGGCATTTTAGATAAATATGCTCACAGTAATTGAATAAATACATATGTAGCATTTTTCTAAAGAGCCCTTTTAAAGTAGGCAATTTTTATTCTTTGTTCACAGGTGAGCACTATATGGGCAGAGAGTTGAGGTGAGAGAACAAATCCTGCTTTCATGGAATATATTGTTTTTTAAATCAGGAAACTATTGCTTGTCACAAGATTCCATAAAACATTTTAAATACTTTAAATATCGTTATGTGCCTTGTAATGAATAAAAACTAGGAAATTTTAAGCAAGACATAGAATTAGAGATATAAAATTATAGCTGGGAAAAAGAAAGAATTTACTTTGAGAAAACTCTGAAGATACTAAGAAAACCAACCAACCAAAAAATCCTATAAAATTATCTTTATCAAAGCTTGCTTTTAAAACTTCTAGTACGAAGAAAATGATCCTGAAAGAACCAAACACCTACATAATCACAGGAGGTAACTCTTACTGGGAATTTTTCCAAATATAAATAGATGAAAGGTAAAACCCATTTGATGCTCACCTAGCATGATTTCACGAATAATATGGCTATGGAGTTTAACCAGTATTAACCAGTATTTACTAACTACTGATCTGTACTAAAAATAAGAAACAAAGAACAATTGTGTCTTCTACTATGACAGACTAAGCCCCTACCATGAGAAGAAATGTAATTAAAATATGCTTTATAAGAAATCTATCAAAAAGAGTCAGACAGATTAAGTATTAAAATATATATAAGCACTTTAATATGAAAAGGATGTGCCTTGCTCCCTTATCTGTCATTGTCCTTAATTAGGTAGGAAATAGGGCTCTTGAGTGAATTCTCTGCCAACTTCCCCTCAACTTGCAGCATGATACTATGGAGCCAGAAGTATTTAAAATACATGTATTAGTCTTTTTCTATTCCTAATATTACTTGAACTGACTTGTTTGAGTTGAGGCTTGCTCTGTCATGAATAGTTTATCTGTGCAGTCATGAGTACTGCAAATGGAATTGTCCACATAAATAAATGCTGCAGGACTGGGCTTGAAGTCAGGGAGATTCAGGCTAGTGCAGAGGTTTGCCCTGGAGAAGTCTTTGCAGCAGACTTTACGATGACAATTTCTGGGAATGCTACTTTGGGGTTTTATGTGCTGAAAGTCCTGTGCATGTTTAGAATATATTATAAGCAATTATGACTTTCAACATCAGAAATCTTTTGTGAAAGAAATTTACTGTGATAGTCTAGCTTTTCTTATTTATTCTTTCATAACATACTGAAGAACCCTTGCTTGGTTACTAACAGTCCTTTAGACTGAGTGGATCTAATCCCTTTTGGTATGTGCAGTTGCTCAGTAACCAGTGAGCTGGGGCAAGACCCACTCTGCACTGGCTTCAGTGGAGACCTTATACCTGAACATGTCTTGCAGATCCTACAGAGGAGGCTTTTAGTCTTAGTCAGCAGATTAGAAAAGTTATGCTGTTTACACTGCAGTAGAGATGATACTGTAGGTTCTAGTCCCAAGAAGACTATGTGAAAGGATTTCTAAGGCTTCAGGGATAACAGTTAGCCACTGTTGGTTTAATTTTGCAAGAAGGATGGCTGCTTTTCAAAGACCAAGTGAAAAGTGCATAGTTTCTTCCTTGTATGGCAAAATGAAATTGAAGTTTCCCCAGGCCCAGCATTAGAGCCTTTTGTAATTTATTTTGTGATGTTCATAAAACTATTCAGTACTTGGATAGTGTTATCACTAAAATGCAGCTGATACTATATTTCACATATTTCTACTGTGTGTTACTAAGATTAAAAAAAAACCCAAACAAGACACTTAAAAAAGTGTACCTTGGAGGCAGAAGTAAATCTTGTCTTTCGTGTATCTCTTTCACTGGAGAAATAAAAGCCACGCAAGAATTACTGTCAGACATCTATATCAAGCAATGGACTTTCACCCTTTTGCTTGACTTGACTTAAACCTCAAGTCAGTGCTCTTGATGATAAGGCTAAATTTTTTGATTTCTGAATTTCAATCACATTGTTCCTATTTGTGACTTTTGCACAACCCTTACCCATTCTTCCCCCTTGGTTTAGTCCATTTCAGAAATGTATTTCTCATTAGCTGTTGTTCAGTCAAACTGTGGTGTATATGTGTGTCCTCACCACTTTGATTTCAGAAGAAAGGTTAATTCCCCCAGAGGTTCTGTCCATGTTTTGGTTTTGCTGTGTTTCTTTTCTAAAACAGCCTTTCATCTTTGCTGTCAGATTAAAGGAAGGAAACCTCAGATCACAATATGAATGGTGGGAAAGGACTTAAGTCATTCAGGGAATGCCTTTGGGAGACAGGCAATGCAAGCTTTATTGCAGGAGAGAAGAGGGTGAAGGACTGTACAATTTAAACTGTGTGTGGACTAACAGTTTTAGGAATATTTCTACCCCAGCTCCTCCTGTGCAGCTCCATTTGTAATAGTGACTGTGGGAAAAATTAAATCAGAAGCCACTAACTTACAAGCCACTGGTTTTTTGGGTTTTTTTTCAGTCCTCTGCAATAGCAGCAGGCTGGTCCCAGTGACCAGGACCCTGTAGAGGATTTTGTGGATGACTGCTATAACTGGTCTGAGTTTTCATAGCAAATGCTGGTGTAGACAAACTACAAGAAGCTTGGAAGCTTCCATAGGCCATCTGTTCCTCAGTTTATTTTTCTTTACCTGCAAAGAGCAAGCCTTTTGCCATGTGTCAAAGAGGATAAAACTTGAAGTGACATGACAACAAAGGGTACCCAGCGGTTGCACTCTTTGACAGTCTTTAATAGAAAAATGAGAGTGTGATCTGTTGCTGATAATTTTGTTGGTGGTGGTAGTTATGAGATTATTATATTTGGTATGTTTTCTTCAGACTGGAGAGAACTGGGAGGAGAAGTGATGGGGTGTTTTGTTTTCTAAATAAAAGATCATGAGTCTTATTATGCACCTTAATTAGCACCTTCAGCACTTGTTTCTACCTTCTACAGGAACTGATGAAACCTTCTCAACTTAATGTGAAATCTTCCTGATGACTTCAATAGACAGCAGACAGATCCAAGATCTGTGCTGAGCTGACTTCCATCTGTTTTAACAAACACAATTCCACCTCCTCTCTCAAGGCTTTGCTTCATGCAGCTTCCTTACTTGCTGACATGCCAGTGTGTACTGTTCTCCTTTCTAATCTCTTTCAAGCAAGAGCTTCTTTCTTTCTCCACACTTTGGAAAGATAACACGTTTGGCTACAGTGCTTATTTGCAGGCATCGCTAAAAAGTAATTGCATAAGGAGAAATTTTGGCTCGGCCAGCATGGTTAATAGCTCAGCTTACTTAGTAAGCAAGCTTGGTGCGTGTACTCCTCCCTCCCCACCCTCCTCTTCCTCCCAAGGGCAGGGCCCTAGTTCCAAGTCTCTCCCATGGTAGCCAGCAAAATTCAGCTTCTCTCTCAAAGCAGAAGGTAAACCAACAAGGAGACTGTGACTGAGTGCAGGAGGGTTAACAGGAATGCTGCTCTTTTGTTCCAAGAGACTGCTGCCACTAATCAGGCTGTTTATATTTACAGCTTTCCCACTCATCCCTACTGAGCATAAATCTCACCTCTGAAGACAGTGTCTGAGCACTGCTGTGTGTTTGACAGAATGCATGTAGTATCTGTTTGCTAACTGAAGACAATTAGAGGCTGGAGACATTTAGAGGCTAGAGACTCACTTTTCCTACCTGTGGAAAGGCACACAACTGCACTTAGCAAATGCATAATAACAAGTGATGCTCTGGACAAAGTTTGTGAACCAACTCCCTGCTCACAAGTGCCCTTAATCTCAATTTGGGACTTGCAGTCACAAGAGAACTGCATGGATGTGCTGGAGTGATGCTTGCATACCAGACATTCCTAATCATAAAGATGAAGAGGGACAAGAGCTTTCTGGGTAGGGGGAATAATGGCAGGGTTGTCCTTTCCTTCAGTTCACTGGGGCCTGTCTACTGATTTAAGTTGTAAATAACTTTACAAACCAGCTGTAGCAGTTTATTTTTTTTTTAGGCAAAGCATCTGATTTCTAGTAATAGATAGTAAAAAATTGAAAGAAAAAAGGTAAAATCTCTATTAATTTAACATCAATCCCTTTTCATAACTTAATAGTTATGTTAACCACAGATAGGTGATGTCAGTTCCTTTGGGACCTTATGATCTTACTTTTTAACAGTACAAAACTGTTTCCTTTCCCTTCCCTTTCCACTACCATAAACTATTATCATCACCATGATGTTTAAAGACTGTATGGTGGCATGTGCCTGGTAGGGTCAGCAGGAAAGGTTCCCTGCTAGTCGCCTAACCCAATCAAGCTCACTCTTAAAATTAGCTTAATTTAGTCCTCTGGTCTTCTGTGTAAGAAGCCATTCATTCCTCTGGGGGTAGAAGTCAATTAATTTCCAGCCTGAGACAGAAACGCAGAAGGATTGAGGTTGGCTGGGACCTTTGAAGCCCATCTGGTCCAACTCCCCTTCCCAGGCAGGGCCACCTGGTTGCACAGGACCATGTCCAGATGGCTTTTGAGTATCTCCAAGGACGAAGTTTCTACAACCTCTGTGGGCAACCTGTGCCAGTAGTCACCTTCACAGTGAAAAAGTGTTTCCCAGTGTTCAGAGGGAACCTCCTGTGTTTCAGTGTGTGCCCGCTGCCTCCTGGCCTGTCACTGGGCACCACTGAAGAGGGCCTGTCTCACTCTTTTTTGCACCCTCCCTTCAGATGAATCTATATGATGGTAAGATTCCTCCCCTTGAGTCTTCTCTCCTCTATGCCAAACAGCCCCAGCTGTCTCAGCCCTTCTTCTCAGGAGATGCTCCAGACCCTTAATCATCTTTGTGGCCCTTCACTGACTGTCTCCATTATGTCCATATCCCTCTTGTACTGGGGAGCCCCAAACTGGACATAGCATTCCAAGTGTGACCTCACCAGTGCTGGGGTAGGATCACCTCCCTTGACCTGGTGGCAGTGCTTGTCCTAATGCAGCCCAGCATAAAAGGGCTGTATAAAAGAGAGTTTACACCCATTTGTTCTTGTCCTAGTGTTTTTCCTGGAACTTCAGTAGCACCATGTTTTTGACTGGCCTGAAAGGAAGCATAAACAGCCATATCCCTTCTCAGTCTTCATTTTGCTAGACTAAACAAACTGAACTTTTTTAGTCTGCTCTTCTTTGATAATGTTCACCATTCCACAGTTCTCCCAGTAACCCTTTAATGGGTCTGTTCTGTTTTGAACTCCTCCTCCTAAATGCTGTACTGAGTTTTCCAGGTGGAATCTCAGCCATGCTTTTTACCATGTCATCTGTACCTCTTCTTTCACTGTAGGAAATACCTGAAGTGATAACTGAACTACATAGGTTTTCATTTCAGTATTACTTGATTGAGTCCAGGATGAAGACCCACAGCCCTGGTCTCCCTGGTATAAACAAATTTGGGAAGGTATTTGAGTTGAGGGTGGAGTGTTTTCTGAAGTGAAAAATGGATGGCATACAGATAAATAACATCAATAGCAACAAAAATGTAAATAAATCCACCATTTCTTTCCTGGACAACTAAGAAATGTGAGCTACATAGATGTCCTGGGGTGACTGTATGATACTGTATTCCCTAGCAGGACTAGCTGTCAGAGGAAGACACAACTTTTGCTCATATCTGAGGTTACAATTGCAGCGATTTTAAATTCCCTGCCATAAACCAAATCCCTCCCAAGATGACAGTAAGGTTCAGTTTCGATTCAGTAAAAGCTTTAGTCACACTTTTGGAGTGTAGGGAAATGTATCTGAGCAATATGAAGAAATTTTCTTTTTCCCCAGCTGTTTCCTTGCTACCTTTCCCCACCATTTTACTTCCCATCAGTTTCTTTGCTCTAGCTGCATTACTCTGCTTCTAAGCTCATTTATTTCTATTAATAGGACTTCTCATCTCTAGGTAGTAATGGCCATTGAAGTTCCCACAGTAATTTGAAACTATTTCTCTGTTCTAAGTGATAGGAGATGGGGAACGGAGCTCCCTGCCCCCTCTTCTTCAGGGAGTGGAGCAAAGAGATTATCGTCTGCAGAATGGTCATGGAGTTAAATGTAGCTAAAATTGGGCAGCTTCTCTTACAGGTGGGTTAGTTTCATTTACTGGGCTGAACTTGGGATGAAGTTTATAAAAGCCTATTGCAATATTGTATCAGAGGCAGGGAGAAAACGTCGGATCTGATCAGTGAAATTGTATGCGTTATTTTTTCCCCCCACAGCAAGGAATGTTTCAGCTTGATGGAGATGTGGCTATGCCTGTCTTGGGGACGTTCATTCATTGTAATTGTTCACCTCTGATGCCAGTGTGAGATCTACTGTCAAGCAGCCAGGGTGGGCGTGGAGGCAGAGGTAGGGTCTAGCAGAGGTCATCACCCCAGCGAGGTAAAGCCAATCAGGTAATTCAAAACATTTGTAAATTAGCCCATAAGAACAGATTTAGTCTGTTCATCACTGAAAGCCAATTCTGTTCAGAGCTGAGGTAGGTTTAAACTGCAGGACCTGTTCAAAGCTACATACCTGCTGTAGCTTTGAGCAGCACTTGTCAGGGAGGATAATGTTCAGGTGCATATATTCTGCATTTGTTTTTAATGCTGATAGTTCAAACTGCTTAATTTTTTTCTGAGTGTCAGAAGAGCATTTGTCACTGCAGCCCCTTTCTGGGCCCAGAGTTTTGCCATAAATATGCTGGACATAGAGGACAATTTTCATGCCTCCTGCACAGCTTTGGAGACAGTCAAAACAGATCTTTGATAAGACAGAGGTGGCAACCATCCAGCCTGACTAATGTCCAGTTTGAATTTGGAGCAAGAAGGAAGTGGAAAAGTGGCCTGGAAAGTGCCCTCAGACAGGTCACTGGCTAAAATCCTGCCCTCACACTCTTTTGTAAATTCAGTGCATTTGTCCAGCAGGGTTACTTGCAAAACCTAGTGATGTGTGACAGAAATTTGGTTCCTGGTGTACAGTTATGGGGAGACATTTGCTTCCCCAGGTGCTCTCTAAATGCATCTTATTAAATGAAAAATTCAAGTTTGTCTGCATAACAGGACACTCATTTGTGTCCTGTCACACATATACTCATATTTTATCCCACCCCTCCAGTATGAAATATTTCTCCCTTCCATAATGACCATGCCTCCTTCCTATGTGCTGTATGATATTTTTTAAAAATGCACTAATTATTATCCATTCTTCTTTTTCACCAATATGAAAAGTGAATGGTTTATCAATTATATTGTTAGTCCTATGGTTTCTTCCCATTTTTTTCCTAACTCAGGTGTAATATATTAGATTATTAACCTTAAAAATATCTGTTGGTTTTATTATACAGTGTGTGTTCATTTTACCTCTTTCTGACTGGATGATGCTGGAATGTGTTTGGGTTCAAAAGAGAGTTTGTTTTCTCTGTTAATTCAAATTTTAAAAAATACTCAGTAAAATTTTGGAAACACAAATAAAACTTTTATTTTGGTCAATCTTATAAAATACACTCCTTGGGTTAAATTTAGTAGTAAAAACCTTCATTGTAAGCATCTCTTGGATTTCAGGTGCTATAAAATTAAACACTTTGTCTTTCTTTTATCACTTTCAACACCAAAAGAATAGCACTGCTTTCCCATGCTCTCACTGCTGCCAGCTCCTCCTCCTCTGTGGCTCCTGTGACACAAGATGAAGTTAGATGTGCCAGTGACAGCATGCATCAGTCAGGCACAGTAAGGTATGTGCTGGGGATGCTGCTGACAAGATGGATATTCTTGGCAGGCTCCGTGACATTTCTCCTTGCTCTTTGCTGAAGAAAGGAGGTCACTGGAACACCATCGGGGCTTCAGGCATCAACCTGGATGCACAGCATCGCTCCCCCATTTCCATGTCGTGAAGCAGAGCAATTGATCCTCCTGCTCAGAATATATGAGAAGACATGGGCGTGCCTTCACTTCAAATCCCATTACCAGTGTTATGCCTTGGGAAGATGAGGAGCATTTGGAACTTCCCACGAGACCAAAGGAAGGAGCAATGTTTTCTTTATGCTCTTTGCTGAACTATGGATCAATGGGCGAATGTACAGAAATGCTCTAAGGCAAGACAGAAGAATGAAACAGATGGAAAACAAGAAACAAAGATTCAATCCCGGCCCTAGTAAAACTCCAAAATTCCTGTTGACTGCAGTAGTACAGAGACAGAATAAAATAGGGGGTGGAGGAAAACAGGGAGAGGAAAGGGAAATTAGGGAAGGATGGCTCCAGATGATTTTATACCCATGTTTCCATTTGAATTCCCCTCACCCACCATGAGTCTCCCCTTTCTCCAGCTCTCATCTTTTCTCATTGCTGAAGCAGTAAGCTGTCATTTCTCATCCGGTATCTCCCATCCATCCATCAGCATGTCTGGGATAGCTGGCAGCTAATTCCGATGGGTTAGCGACCCATCAGTATCCCTTGCCAGTTCCCACGGGGCATGTAAACTGATCAAGCTAACAAATTCTGACAGGTGAGAGACATTCATCCGCAGTTGCTACCGGTAGCAAAGACAGAGATGTAAAGGGTTCCATATGCTGTTCAATGGGGAGATACAATGCCAGAAGAGAAATGTTGCATTGGCCTGAATGCACAGATTGTTCTTTGATCTACCTAATGATCTCATAGGGCCTCTATGACATGACCCTCTTCCTGTTCTGCCCTAATGGCAAAGGTTTAGGGGAGACAAGAAATACATTCTACTATAAGCATGCTGCCCAATAGGTGTGGTCAGGTCAAGGTACAAATGTTGCCAAAAGCCCTTTCTCGAGAGGGCAGAAAAACCTGGTGGAACCAAGACAACATTTTTGGCAGCTGTTTCTCAGGGTACACAGATGTGAATGAAAAATTAAAAATCCCTTTCTCCACTCCCTAACACTAGAATAAATCAGAATTTCACAAGAAGTGAACAGTTACAGTCTGAGTTAGAACAAACTAGGTTGCATCTGCCTTTTCAAACAGTTTTGCATGGCTAGCTTTTTGTACCTGCAAATGGTGGAACATAATTCACACGCCTATACCAGACATTCATAAAAATTTCTTCCCAAGCCTCTTCCCATAGCTAAAATCATAATCAATCTCATAAAGACTCCCTTTAGTTTCTCTTCAGCTAATGTAATTGTTTTTATTTAATCTTGCAATGATGTAGTTTTTCCACTAAGAGGTGGAAAATTGAGACGGAAGGGAGTATTTTCCCTTCCATCTGTTGGCTGTCTTCTCTTTCCCAGCAGTGTCCAAGTTTCACAGAACAACTCCCTTTTTGCACAGCCATTTCAGACCTCACGCCTTGTCTCGAGCCAGTGCTTACTTTGATCTGGGTTCTTACAGTCTACAGCAGTAAATAGGATGTCTCATGTCAGGATCACTCCTTTTCTTTACTCGTTGGGCCACATGCTTACGATGCATTTCATAATGAACTTCATTCCTTATGCCTGCTTCTACAGGCACGAAGTCCATGTGCACCAGCTACTTCTGCTGACGTTCTCCAGATGCCCGGCTCTATTTGGTAACTTTCCTCTTTTGCTGTGCTAAGTACGTGTCTCGTTTCCTTTCAGCATTCCTGCGAGTTGCAGCCATTTGGGGCAGCCAGGCCTCCTCCAGAAACAATTCTCTCAGTTGCTTTGCAGGGCTCTTCTGGTTGGTGTGCTGGCAGCTGGGAAGGGGTTGATCTTCTAAGCCTCCCTCCATTGTTTCCACCTCTGTTTGAAAGGTCTGCTCTTTCTCAGTGCAGCTATCTATTCATCACTGGTTGTTTAGCCCAATCTCCCCGCAGTGGTTTAGCCCCAGAGTAGACAGAATAATCCCATTTGGGTTTGAGCCTGTCTTTCGTAAAGAAAATGTTACAGACATCCCTGTTTTGCACTGGGATTCCTGCCAGTTAGCTGCATCAATAGTAAGGATTGATTCTTTGGAAGATATTTTACTGAAGCTAAGGAAACACTTCTGGGGAGAAAAGGTTTTAACAGGACACTTCGAAAAGAGGCCTACTGCATTTTTAACTAAAAGTCTTTCTTGGCTTGCCCACTGGAAGCTCAGCCATCCTTGGAGCTCTTAGTTGCTGGATAAAGCACCACTGTTTGTAACGCTTTCCCCCGATACTGAACTGGCCACTGGTAAATGGACACTGCCCTGTCCTGTGGTGTTTGGGCTGGCACTTGTCAATGGTGGCCCATTGCCGCCTGGAACAGCAGGACAGCACGAGTGGCCCCAGCGCTTCGCAGGTAGCCCTTCATAGCCAAGGAGGCGACGTGCAGGCTGGAGCCCGGGCAGGGCTCCTCACTCCATCACCTCGAGGTGCTGCACCGCTTCCAGGCCTCCATGCACGTTGCACCTAGGTCATCCATACTGTGCCAGAACCGCGCCAGACAGCTCATTGTTTTCTAATGGAGCGTTGTGCATATTTTGTCAAAAAACATCCCCTGGCGCCACGACATTTTTTTTTCCGTGGCAGAATGTGGCTTTTCCTTTCCTTGCACAAGGAAGCTTGGTGTATAGCCGGGCAAGCCGGTGTCTCTGTGGTGGCGGCGTACACCTGCACAAGGCAGGACGGTGGCTGTTGGACAAGGCCCGCGGGCGCAGCCCACTCCCGAAGCATCCCGCTCCCGCCAGCGCCGCCTTCCCGCGCAACGCGCATCCCCCCGGCGCGTGCTCCCTGGGAAGCAGCGGCTGGCCGAGGATGGGGCGGGGGGAGAGGGAGTCTCCCCACGCCCCCGGAGCCGAAGGCGCTCGGGTGTTTCCGTCGCTTTCCGGCGGCGCCTCCACCGCCTTTCCCCGCCCTCTCGCCGCTTGCCTGGGCGCCCGCACTCCCGGCGGCGCGTCGGGAGGCGGAGGAGGTGGAAGATGGCGGTGGGGATTGGCAGGGAGGCAGCGGCAGCGGTAGCGGCAGCGGTTCTGCGAACGAGCCCGTCGGCAGCCAGCGCCGGCGCGGACCGCGGCTGAGCAAGGAGGCGGCTGGGGCTGCGCCACCACCGCCCTCCTCGGCGCCGGACCCTCCTCCTCCTCTCCTTCCCTCCCTCTCTCCCTCTCTCTGTCGCCTTCCCCGCCTGCCCCGGCCCTCCGCCCTCGCGCCCGGCCCGGCATGGACGCTGGTGCTCCGCCGTGTCGCTGCCGCCGCCGGCGCTGAGCGGGGCTGCCCGCCCGCCGCTCCCGCGAGCGGGGAAGATGTCGGATACCAAGGTGAAAGTTGCTGTCAGGGTCCGGCCCATGAACAGAAGAGGTAACCGGGGTCTGGGGGCACCTCGGGGCGGGGGCGGCCCCGGGGCGCGGCGTCTCTCCGCGTTCTGCCCGGGCTGGCGGGAGGACGAGACCCCTCGCCCGCCCCTCGCCGCCCTAGCCTCTCGCTCCTGGGGGAGCCGGCGGGGGCCGAGCTGCCCCGGCGTGCCGGGAGACGGGGCTGCGCTCGCTCGCCCTGGCTACAGCCTCCCGCCGTGTCGCCTTGCAGAGCTGGACCTGAATACCAAGTGCATCGTGGAGATGGAAGGGAACCAGACTGTGCTTCACCCGCCGCCTTCCAACGCCAAGCAGGGAGAAAGGTAAAACCCCGAGTCGCCGTGCCTCGAGTGAAAGCCCAGCCCCGGCTCCTCCGCCTCGCCCTCGCAGACGCCTCGCCTGGCTTTGTCAGGGCAGCGGCGGGGTCCCCAGGGTGTCGCTCGGTGCTTTTCGGGGCTGTGGTGGAAGGGAGAGGGCGAGAAGCGAGCGCTGACCGTGGCTGCTGCGTTGGGCTTGCATCCATGGGAAGTAAGGATAGGTTCTTTACCTGGCTTCCTGGGGGAGTCGGAGGTACCCAATGTGGAGAGAGAAGATCCCTGTTAGTCTCCCAGGTTTAGAAGTTGATTCTTGATTGACTGCTCAAAAAATGAACTGTTGAGTAGGTAATGACTTAGACTGTGTGTGCTGTTTTCAGAAATTTCCCTTGAGTGTAGGCTGTTAACAACTTGGTGTAACCTGTGGGGGAACAAGAAGCAGAATCTGATTTTTATGCTAGTGATGGATTTTTTTTTTTTTAGTATAACTTTGTTTACTAGGTTTTAACCTATTTGCATTTGAAAAGGCTATAATTGCTAGATCCTTTATTAATTCAGTGTTATTCTGTGAAGTAGCCTATGAGAATATGTTAAAATAATTTTGAAATCTGGCTTTTAGTTGTGATGCCCCAGTAAAGAATACCCTTGGAAATAATCCAAAATACCAATGCACTAGACTGTAAAAATAGATCAGAACAGGAAAAGATTTCTTTCCTTTGAGGGAGTGTGGGGAAAGACAGGGAGGTGCAAAGGGAATAGTTATGTTGTATTCTTGTCTGCTCAGTTACCTGTTGACTGCTCAAGTTCTGTTGATCTGTTGAATGCATTTAATGCCAAGGAGCAAGAAATCATTTGAATGAGTATGGAGATTTTCAGCCTAGGACCTTCCTACTACTTAAGCCTTTTTAAAAAATATTTTTGATTCAGTTTGTAATAGTTATGAAGAAACTGTAGTGTGAGAATATTCTCTTTTTTTTTGCAAAGGTGGACTGTCATGCTTTTATAGCTTTCCAGCAGAAAACATTGAGACCTTTCCTATTTTTGCATGTCCAAGGTGTGAAGGTGCTTCTCCCATTAACGCACATACTAGAATATGGGTGTAATCACACCAGTTTGTTTTAAATCTGACTGGCATTGTCTTCAGAACCATTGTTGTGGCTAAAGTGCTGGCCTGCATCTTGAAAGATCTGTGCTTGTTTCCTGCTTCTTTCAAAGATATTTCTGTGATCTTCGGTAAGTTGTGCTGCCTCTCTGGGTCTTAGCATCTCATCTGTGAAATGGAAATCTTGGGTGTTTTTAAAAACTTTTCTGTTTTAGAATGTATGGGTTTGGGTTTTTTTTCAATAAATAGGAGTTTATTGAAGTGTGTATATAGCTTCCATCACAACAGTGCTATAATAAGAATAACAAACTCTTCAAAGTGAGTGGAATTGACAGGTAGGAAACATAAAATACACACAGAGTTTATAAAACCAGAATTAAGATTTTAAAAGAACTATTTCAATAGACTTGAGAGACTTAGGGCCAGGTAGTTTAATGAGGAGCCCATAATGTGGGAATTTTTCTTGTTGTGCACATTGGCCCACAGGTATTCAGTGAGACTATGCAGTGACTCTGTCTTTTGAGAACTTGTGTGTCTAGTGTTTATCAGGCTTTAATATCTATGAAATATATAAATTCTCTTGGTGGGAACTGGCTTCTGTTTCTATGTCAAGAGCCTTACGGGTGAGCTGTGACGCTTGTGTGCGACCTCGCCATCGGCAGCTGTGTTGGCAAGGGATAGCTGTCCTGCTTGCAGCACAGTGTGAGGCTGGAATTTGGCTGGCTGCTAACTTGTGTGTTTGAAACAACTGCCAGATGTGTTATTGGAAAGAACGGTCAGAAATACTGATCAGAAGTAGCTCTCATTAGTGCAAACAGATAGTTTGGGTGCCTGCTTAATGGCAGACCTTGCATGTAATCTGTCAAGATGCTTAATGGGCTTTCTAGCGCTTCATGAACATCCTTACGTTTCCTTCAGTGCTAAACTGCTGGTTTATATTTTTTACTCAATATAAGTAGTTTAATTTTTCGTGATGAAAAATGGATTCTGTTCTTCTATGTGTACCCACCATAGAATGTCTGTATAAACTGGTTCTGAATTGCTGAGTAGTTGCTGCTTGTACTTGGATTGATGCCTTGGCAGGGTTAGAGATGTCAAATGGATTTTTGGTTTTCTTTGTGTAGCTTGTTTTTATATAGCTTAACTGGATTTTTCTTTCAGAGCAACCATGTCATTGCAAAAATGATTTAATTTGTTAGGGTGATTAATTGGTCTTTGTCTATTCTATGCATTATTTTAATATTCTGTTTAGTCTTACCTTTCCCTTTTTGCGTTTTATCTTTTTATATGGAAATTTCCCTTTTCTAGCTGAATGGAAGTACAAGTTTGTGCTGCATTTTGGAATAAGAATAAGTAGCCTTCTAAAGCAAATTTGGTTTCCAGGGCTGCTTTTTTAAATTCAGCTGTAGCCAAGAGACTATAGGGTGTAGGGAGTAGAATTCAGGACCATGCTCTTTATTTGCTTTGTTCTCTCAGTTATAATTTTAAAGGTAATGACAGAATTTTCTAAAGTAAAATTAGGTAACTCAATAATTATAAAATGATAAAATTTGCTCTTGGAAGAACATCCAAGGTTAGGAAAATCAGATTTTACCAGCTTTACCTATGCTGTAAGGAGTTTTTGAATTAAATCTGAATTCACTTGCATTATTTAATTAGTCTCTAGGCATTATTAAGGATAGCTCTGAAGGATCTTAGATGGGCAAGTATTGCTAGTTTTACAAGTGATGTAAAAGGCCTAAAATCCCAGACAGTGCTGCCATTTGTCCCACTTTTATTGTATTAGAGGTAAAGTTACAACCATAAATTAGAACAGGATTCTGACTGCATCTTCTAACTGCTAGACCACACAGCACTTGCACTGTAACAAACACAGCTACAAAATAGTAATTGTTATTAAATGCCAAGTGTTCTGTCTTTTTATAAGCAGCAGGCCTGTTGTTGCCCACAGGCACATGACTTCCAGTGTTCCAAACTAATGAAGGAGGAAAACCAGAACATAGTAAAACTGAACAGTCTGAGTCTGAAAGGCACAGGAAAATCTTTATCAACTGAAATAATAGGAGACAGAGTTCAAAAAGGAATGGTTTTCATTAGCTGCTATCAGGTGTAATCTCTGGTGCTGGCAAAGTTTTTGGAAGTTCGTTGTTGGACTTCATACCTTTAACCCTTGTTTTGCTTTTACTGGTAGCAGTAGTTTCCTTTATATCTGCTGAAGTGTGCTTGTGTGTTCTTTTAGTTACCTCTCCTGTCTCTCAGCTGTTTCCTTCCCAAACCAACGTAGATTTCCATTTCTTCCTAAGAAGAAAGTTTCTGTGAACTCTCTGATTTTTTTTTCCTGTCTTCACCTGGGAACCTGAATTTCCTTTCTCAAAGTACTCTGTTCACAGAAAAAAAAACCTATTCTAACTTATAGTCTCTCAGAAATGGGTATTGTGTTTCAAAACCAATTGAATACATCCTGCTGTCCTGCTATAAATGTTTGTATTTGGTTGTTGGCAACAAGGTGCCATATTAAAATGTAACTATGAGATAATTAGAGTATGGAGGCACAGACAATCTTGCAAAATGAATGAATAATTTTTTACAGTGGAGATTTCGCATCTCTATGTCTACTAAAGATCTGACTTCACATTATGGATGTTATTTTTCAGTAGGACAAATGAGGTCTTGCTGGGTTGGTTCCTCCTCTGTTTCTGATGGGTAAAATATGCTCTCCTTCTTTCCTTCCTTTCCTTTCAGCTACACTTTTTAACACATAGGATCTGAAAAGTTTTATTTTGGCTCCCTGATAACAGTTCTTCATGACATGATTTTTCCTCTAGTAAGCAAAATATTTGTCTTGACAGAAATAAACAAGGAACCATGGAAACACTAGAACTGAAATACTATTTCATCTGTAGTTTTAACTGAAACACAAATCTGTTTATTGGACAATTCATTCCCAACTGTTCATTCAGAGCACAGTAGCCTGTTGCAAACTTTGCCTTAATAAAAATCTCAGAGCAGAAAATAAGAAAGAAGTCCTCAGATTGTAGAGCTGAACTCAAAATCTCACTTTTTTTCTGAAACTATCTTTCTTGCCTGTCTTAACTCTTTAAAGAAACACCAGCGTGTTATGACTTGTTTGTTCTGTCCTCTTCCAACCTCATTTTCATAAGACAAGTAACACCAAATCCCAATTCTACTTAAAAAAACCCCTCTTCTTGCAGTGTTAAATGACCAAAGATTCCAGCATATATGGGGGTGCTTTTTTTTGTTTGTTTTTTGGGTTTTGTTGGGGCTTTTTTTGTAAAGGTTTAAGCTCTTTAATAAAATAAATAGCTGAGAACAGATGTGTGTGTGTCTATCTACTTTTTATAGGTCATAATACTTTCAAAGATTAATATCTGAAACACAGATTTCATCCCTAGGCAGCTTGTCCTAAAACTCTTGTTTCCAGAAAACAGCTGTTGCTCCTTCTGCTTTGCAGAAAACATGATTTTGGAAGGTCTTTAGTACGTCGTCCTTCCCTTGGTGGTTGTGGTACTTCATCATTTTTGATACGTTGCTTTGAGTAGTATCAGAGATGAGACAAGAGTGCTGTTGGAGGCCTTCATGAAAATGGTAATTTTTTCAAACTGAAACTTCTGGAAGCTGAAACAGGACAGCTGCTAATTAGTTCCGTATCTCAAGGAATGACCGTCAAGATCACGTCTTTGATGTGTGAACTTCAAATTATCACCTGTTGGAGGTGGATCATAAAATAGTAGAGGGCAGCAACTTTTATCTTTGCAGGAAATTGTAAAAGTAGTCTGACTTTGACCTGTCTAACTTTCCTGTTAGACATCAGTGTTCAGGATGTGAACTGTTAGCTTTGAAACTTGGCAGAGGAGATGGATTTGAATTATGACATGTGTGGTTGGAAAATGTAATTTTGGGAGCTACTTTTGCATTGCTTTAATCCATTCATGCCTCAGATGTGACACTAGATGCAATTCCTTGAAACTGCTGTTCTAAAATTCCATGTAATTTGTAACACAACGAGACCCAAACTTGTAGTCAAAAATAGTGTGGCATGGTTCTTGGTTCTTCATGAAGTGACCTGAACTGTGAGTAAATGCAACATCCATTATTTTATCATGTTTACAGAATCCAGACTGCTGTTAGGACCTTGTGATTTGGTCTTTAAATGAGATTGCTAGAGGAAACTACTGTTGGAGGCTGTTGGGATTGTGGGCAAGCAGCCTGTAGTACTTAGCTGGCAAAATTTCAGAACAAAAATAGATAAAATGTTTCAGGAGAAGGAAAACTGTTCTTAGAATGACCATGTTTAGGCAAACATTGCTTTGTAGCCATTCTCTGCTTTTGGACTACTGAGTGTTACATTCAGATATTTCTGAGTAGAACACAGTCAAATGAGGTTCAGCTTCAAACCTGTCGAATTCTTCTGTTTAGCCGTGTTGGAAGTGCCTAAGTTGTGGGATACGAAAATATGTGTAAAAAGATCAGTAGACCTTTAGACATGCTTAGTTTCTGTGTTTAGAAGGTACAGGTATGTATGCACATGTTTATTTCTGCAGCCAGGGGTGTTCTTGAGCTCTGGATTACTAGTCAATACACCTTGAATATGTTGTCTATTGAAATGAATTATGAATTTTAAAAAATTGTAGCTCTCTTAAAATGGAGATTTTTTTTTTTGTCCTTTTTGGGGGGATGTCAGGAGTAAATGGAAAGTTTTATTTGTACCTCCTTACCACATAGAGACAGCTGTCTTGTTTTGAAAACAGGATTCTCTGCTCTGTTGTGCATGTAGTAGGTTTATTAAATGTGCACATGGTAAGACTCCAGACTTCTAATTTGCTGTTACTTTAATAGTTAAAGAACTTAGAGTTAAATGATGCTTGTAAACATGTTGTGACCCAGGTGTGGGTTAGATTCAAGGTACTTCAGGAAGTGCTTAAGAAGTCCCGGTGCTGCAGAACCTGAGCTCAGGGAGCAGCAGTGCATACCAGCTGCCCTTCTGTGCAGGTCTGTGTGCCGAGCAGAGCTGGGGTGTGAATCTTGGCACAAAGTTTCAGGCACCAAGCGAATCCCTTCTCGGTCTGATCAGGCCTGTAGGGCAGCGTGTGCAGGCAGGCAGCTGCTGTTCAGGCATTCAACATGGTGGTACTTCTAGTAATGAGATTAGAGCTAAATCTTTAAACTGACGAGCGCACCTGTTGCTATTGTTTGAAACTATCAGATTTGAACTTCTCTGTTCCTCTGGTGCAGACTGAGTAGTGGTGGCTGCCTCTGGCTGTGTTGCCAGTCTCCCCTGCATGGACAGACTGGCCTTAATGACGGGAAAGTAGTACAGTGCCTTTGCTTCTTTGGCCCGCCCTGGGCATGGTTTGAATCTATTAATGGAAGCAATTACTGCCTGCTGTAGCAAGATGCCAACTGCTGCAGCAGTGCTGTGCAGATGCTGTTGCTTAACTGAGTAATTTCTCTGGTTGTTCGGTATTTTGGGAGAATGTCTGTTACTGGTCGCAGAGTGGAGAAGGCTCTTTAAGGAAATGTGAAGGTGTTGGCTGGAGACAGTGAGTGCAGCCGACAACAAAAAGGCCCCTGCTGTGCAATGATGTGCACCGCAGGACTCAACTCTTGAGTTAACTTGTGACCCAAAGCACCAAGTTAACTAAAACAGTTGTGTCCTTGCCTGGAAGCAATGTTGCTGTATGTGTTACATGAGACAGTACAAGGGCCATAAGTTTGTTTAGCCAGTACCTGACTTGGTAGGTTGATCTGAAACTGGTCATCAGAGTTTGAGGTTTGATGGAGCTTGGGGTGGTTGTATGTGTCTTTGTGGTTCTTACGTGTGAAGCTTGAGATGGGTGTTTGCTGGAGGTGATGGAGGAGCTCAGTAAGTTATCTTAGAATATGAAGGTCAACCAGAAAAATGCATTGCTGACGGGAGTTGAAAATCAATGACTTGAGCTCAAGATATCCATGTTGATGAAGAGCAGGAGTTACACAAGCTGTTTTCAATGCCAGAGGAGAGTGTCCCGTTATGTAATTTCTCATTTTGGGTGAAAAGTGAGTAAGTGGCTTTCTAATGTTGTTGTGCTTGGTTAGTGTTATCGTCTGTAATTCTGGCCTTTGTTTTTGATAGTTGCCTTCTAATATAAAAATAATAGTTTAAAAACCCAACTGCCAGCCATCAAAACATTTATAAATTCATAACCATATCCTGAACTAGTATATTCTTTAGTCATCAGCTACACCCTTAATTTGGCATTTTGTTACATCCTAAATAGAGACATCCTCAAGCACATATGTGCTTACCAAATATTCCTACATCATCTTTGGATAATGTGAAGCTAGTGGTGAAACTTTTTCAGTAGGAGGTAATTTGAATGTTCTCTCTCATTTCACTTGGATCACTGTAGGGAAATCTGTGTAGTTCCTTCATGAAGCCCTTCATGAAGTCCCTAGTGGCTTACCATCCTATAGTGACTTATTTGTTATTTAAGTGTTATAACTCAGGACAGAAATTTATATCACAACTACTGTTTTGACAAATTAAGCCATGAATATATTTTGGTGCTTATTAATGGTACAGTGCTTATTTTGAGGTGCATCAGTCAGCACAGCAGCAGAAAGATGTGCCTGAAACATTTCTGGGTGCCTGTGTTAGTGCATGGTTAATGACGATGCTGCAAGAGAGGTGCAGAGAGGCTCACTGTGCACTAGCACCAGGTTCTGCACTTACCTGTTTCTTAAAAACTAGTCTGCACCAAGCCTGTGCTGCTGCCTCTTCATCTTCAGTAACAGCATAGACAGCAGGCTAGTAGTGACCGACTTGGAGATTTGTGGTGTCACTGCATCTTTTTGCAATGTGTATGTATATTCCAAGAATTTTAAGCATTTCATAAACATGAATCAAAGCATCTGCTGTGGCTGGAATGGCCCGCTTATCTCTGCATGTACTTAGGAAGATACTGTTCCATATGTTTAAAAAAGTGCCAGGGTGCATTGTGAACTGTAAACTTTCTATAAAGTAACTTGATGCTTTGTTTTAAAAACACATTGCTGAAAATGTCAACACTTGAATATTTTCTTCTGAATTTTTTTTGTATTAGAGAATACTTTAGGCTTATGAATACAATGAAAAAATACACATCATGTTTTATTTATTGAGCTTACATTTTCTTAGTTTTTTCCACAGTCTCTTTTTAAACAAAAGTGTCAATCCCAAGTAAATAGTGTACAAAAGCCTCTAGTCAAGAATAAATTTTCTTCTAGTGTAAGGCTTCAAAATTCTGAATCTATCTCTTGAGCTTCTGCAATAATTTTTCTAGTGTTAAATGCTAGTATGTGGAGCTGTCTGTTTTGCTTTATAATTCTTACATGATGACAAGGAACAGCAGATCTTAGATAAGACTGGAGGATCTGATATTTCTTCACATGTGGTTTCCACTTTCTGTCTGACTTAATGATTAAAATCATGTCCAGTGTAACTGAGGTGGCCTTTCACAAACTTGCTTCTTTCAGAGTTGAAGCAAAAAGGATCGTGTGAGGTGGAAGGGATAATCTGCCAAACAAATTGACTTGTATGGTTACTGGCACTGGCTGCAATGTAATATTTAAAACTTCAGAGTTCTTATTCTTGTTGAATATTTACTTTCAATTCAGTTTTACTTTGTGATTCAAAAGCCCAGGCTTGTTTTACGGGTGATAAGCTTTAGCGAAAGGTAAATCAGCGGAGCATTCCCGTGAAGGCACAGAGCTGGTGGAAGTCTTCTGCTGGCAAAGCTGCTTTATGGCCCTGAATAAGCGGCGTCCTGGTCTGCTTTGGAAAGTTTCTTTGTCAGCATCTATCAATGTGGGTTTTTTAGATACGCAGTGTGATGTGAGTCTGCAGTGCTCCAGACTTGTTTTGGCTCAGTAGTGCCACCTCCCTGAATGATGCAAGTCCTAAACATTTGGATGAGTTTTGGTATTTTTTCCTTCCTGTCATAGTGTGTTGTAATTCCCTATTTTGAGATACTTCTCAATTTCTTTTAGACTTCCAATATGTTTTCAGAGAATTTTATCTAGCAAAATCAGACTGAAATAGAAATTGGCCATTTGGTAAAACAGAGAAATGTTCATTTATTCACTGTATGTAGCTGAAGACATTAATACATTACTTATGTATCCACTGAATGCTCAGCAACAAGTAATTGAGTTTGAATATATTTTCTTTGAAGAGAACTGTGCAGTTATGTAAGGGAGTAAGAGCAGAATGTATTTGCAGACTTCTTGCACTTTGCTGTTTTATTACATTGACACAAAAATATGGTTCTGAAAGTTTTGTTCTGAATGTGTAATGGAACATCATCCCAGCAGTCATGTTTTGCTGTTTTGGAGCTTCTTCCTGGGTTCACAGCAGATGCGCATTTCTGAAACAAACTCTCTGGAAGGCAAGCTAGTACTTTCCATAGTGCCCATTACATTTAAAAAGAAGGAACTTTTGAATAGTTCTAATTCTTCTGGTGTAAATCTAATCCTTGTACCTGCATTTTTGATAGGAGTGCCCTTGAGAAATGCTGCTTCAGTGTCTGCAGAGAAACTGACACATAAGGTAATCCAAGAGATGGCTTGTTAATGGATTTGCTGCTGATGTAGTAGAATATAGGGAAAGGATACTTGGGAACCAGGACAGCAAAAGGCAAAAGAGAGGTGCAGAAATGTTTGCCCAACAATATGATGTTAATATGATGTCCTTAAAGTACATGTTGGAGAAAATCAAACCAACCAACAACCTCTCCCACATTCCCCGCCCCCCCCCCGAAAAGCTTCTTTTCATCCTCCTGAAAAACTGGCATTCTCTGGGGTGGTACTGGTCTTCATGGGTGTTCTGGTTGAGATCCAAGTTGAAAAGAGAAAGGAAAATCAGTTATTGTAAACAGACCACTGAACACTGGACGGCTTCCTATGTAGCTTCCTTGTCAAGAGCTTCCAAGTCCTTAGAATGTTTATTGTTTAAGGTGTTTATAACATTGTAACTAAGTTCATGGCATGTTTTAGTGCATGGTTGTAACTCATATTTTAACACTGAATTTTTACCATTTAATACAGTAAATGTCATGAATGAGAATCTTTGTAAATTGACTGTGAAATAATCCAATGGGAAACAACTTGTGTGTCCATCAAAAGGATGGCGAAGTGTGTTTGGAGATGGAGCATTTAAACGTTCTCGTCAGGTCCTTTTCAATTGAACAGTAACTTGAATCTTTTAATAATTTAGTAGATGTTCTGTCTCTCTTAGCACTGCAGTTCCATGATTGGAGTCCTCTTTACTTTCAGAATTGCTGGTTACTGAAGGAGGGAGATGTCTGACTTCCCCATGGTGAAAGTTAGAAGTTAGCTCTTGCCAGTTCTCTTTTCAAGTGCTCAGCAGGGTGTGGTAGATGAGTACTGAACCTGGATAGACATCAGTCTAATATCTCCTCCCTTGTTTACTCCTTGGGGCAGGCTGCATCCTCTCAAGTAGTTTTTGAAGTTTCAGCTTTGCAGATGTGAATGTGACAGTGGCACTCTTTTTGTCAGAAATGCTAATGGTGTTCAGGCTTTCTGTCCTTGCTGGCAGCTACACTCACAGACAGAAGTTTTGTGTGTGCTCTGAGGAATGTGGTGTACCTCTGTTTGGAATTTCAGGATGTCCTCTTGCAACTTTGAGCTAGTTTAAACCCAGAAGTGCAGATTGGCAGTGTTGAGCGGGCTGAATGCCCTTAGTGTTGTGCAAGACACGTGTGTTTTCTGAGTTATGGTTCTTCTGGTGTGTGGTCTGACTTGTACTATTGGTTGCTATTTCAGAATTTCTTACCTGAATGAGGAAGAATTCCATGGTTCATGTGCAAGATAGATCAAATAGACTTTGAAAACACTGTTGTACTCAAATGACCGAGGTATAATACTAGTTTTATTAAAATCTCTTCAAGCCAAATTTATCTTAATCTGTCATCTTTTGTCAAGAAGGTTGTTGTACAATGACTTCTGAGGGATCTCATGGTTCAAATGTTTTTCCCAATGTATCGGCATCTTCATCATGGCTCAAAAAAGAGAGACAAGTGAGCTTGCCTTTGTTCAGATGGAAAAGGGAAAGTGAATGCTGGGTCTTTGTAGACTTTGAAATGGGATATTATAAAATGGAACTGCGGAGCTGAATTTCGAGTGAGGAATTTTTCACTAGCGGTGTGTACCAAGGGACGAAAATAGAAATAGAGATACTGACAACAAGCAGTTGTTGTGTAGGAAAACTAAAATCAGCTAATTTCATCAATTTCAAGAAACATTTGGATGTGACAAGAGTCTGACAATCTGTTTACTAGTAGATGTAAGGAGCAATGTCAGAGTTCAGTGTGCTCAACGTGTTTGGTTTGACTAGGAAACTTGAATGTTTTTTCCAAGTAATGGTGGAAATATTTCATATTTGAAGTACTTTTGTAATTATTATTCTACTTTGCATCCAAACTAGAAGAAAAGTTATAGATTCCTTGAAGAACTTTTCCTCTTAACAGAAGGAGCAAAGGCTGCTTTGTGTTGGTGTCCTGTGGCATTTTTGGTTGGTTGGTTGGGGGTTTTTTTTGTAGTTTTTTCTCTTAAAGTACTGTTAATCTAATAGTATTTGAAATGGGATACCTGCCTTAGCTGTGGCTTCTCATGTAGCATGCTCTTTTAGTTTCATGTCTCAGTTTGCAGGTGTAGTAGATGAAAATAATTTAAGCTGGTGTGGAATTAATAATCAAACAACATGTCTTAGTCATTTTTTTGAGTAGAATGGCTATTTAGCAAAAAAGGAAACAGCTGACTTATTACATTGAAAATTGAGAACTGAGGGTTTCTCTGACTTAAAATACTAGTGATGATGGTCAAAGTGGGAAAGCTACACTGAAGAATCAATGTGATAAACTTTTAAAATAATTTTAAACTTAATGCTGTGTTTGTCAAATCTGAGTTTTGTTTGCAGTATTGCTCCTCACCTACTTTGCTCCTTCGCATTCTTATCCTAGTGCTACTAACCCAGAACTGTGACCTCATTAATGCTGCTCCCTAATTAATGTAATGCTTATCAGAGTTCAGAACCTGTGTGCCCTTTCATATGACTTTTCAGAATGTTTCAGACCAATCTACTTGCTCAGTGTCTTTCTTGTTCCTTAATATATGGCTTCTCATTCTCTTCTAAGGATTTTTGTCAACTTTTTGAGAGACCACATGTAATTCTGCTTTATTTCTTCTTGCTTGTTTTGTGTAACTATTTACTATGCAGGGTAGATCACTACCCTGGGTAGATCACTTAGGCTTTGGGTTATTTATGGCAGAGATAATTAGCTGAGTTGCAGCTCCTGAAACAGAAGAATTGCAGCTTGGTGTCGTGGAAGTTTAGCTGATAAGCTTTGTGGGGCCTCACATCCTCCTGTGCGGAGTCAGATCAGGAGACTCAGTGCTGGACTCCCACAGTCTGTGTGGCTAGCAAAGCTTCATTAGCCTGTGCTGCCCGTGCTGTACCTGATGTTTGTGGCAGTGTTGGAGTCAAGAGCAATGGCAGGGACAGGAAAGGGCAACACATAGGTGGGTGTAGGCCTCCACTACTGCTCTCCTCGTTCAGATGCAGTGCAGGATGAGCATGTGTTCAGGTAACAAGGCAAAGCTGATGGGGGTCTGCTAAAACTCAAGAGCAGAGATAACTAATGGACACCATGGTGTTGATTTGGTGTTTGGGAATACCTGCCTCGTGCTTCTGAGTGCACACTCTGTTATCTGGGATTTTCTGTTGTCCAGAGTGGTTCAGCCTACTCCCATCGTGAGTAGTAGAGCTGACTGCAATTGCAACACAGATGGTACTAAATGGAACTATGTAAAGCTGTGTCTTCAGTAGTATTTAAAGTATTCTGTTGAATACTAGAAACTAAGTAGTTGAAATACTTTGCCAAAAAGTGGGGTAACGTTCACAGATTGATTTAAATACACCTGTTGACCTTACTGATTGAGATGAATGTTAAGTTTAAAGTACAGTTGTTTGCAGTACCAGGAAAAAGACAATCGTCAGGAAGGAATACATTTTTCACTGTTCTATATTTCTATGAAGGAGACTTTACATTGTGTAACTGTGGTACGGCATCACTTGTGAACACTTCATATCCCAGTGCAGAATCCCAGAACTCCCTTCTTAGCTTCCTCTGAGTGGGTGTCAGCACAGGCCACAGACTCTCTGCAGTCTCTGGGTCAGCATGCAGGGGGCTGGGCCCAGTAGCCGGGCCTGACTTATCACCCTACAGGCTCTTTAAACATACACAGCTAATCTGAGTACTAAACCTCATAATTTCTGTGCAAGCAGATCCACAGATAAAGTTTATACCTTTCTCTGTTCTCCTCAAGTTTAACTTCCTTCTTCTTTGTTCTCCTGACCTTCTACCTGCATTCTCCCATGCTCTGTAAAGATACCATGTAAAGTGTTACCTCCAGAAATGGTGGTGCTTCAGAATAGAGCTTGAATGCTGTTAGCAACTCCCAGGAGCACTCTGCAGCTTAATCTAAATTGGAAGCTTTGATTACATTTAATAGTCTGCAGTTGTTATGGTTGTGCATGTATGTGTATGCGTGTGTGTGTGTTCATGTTCGTGTCTCAGCTCTTTTGTCTGCTTTCTGTGTCTCACTCTGCTCAGTAACTTCCCTTATAGTAAGTACTCACTGACAGGAATTGGGATTTTTTGATCCTATTATTAACTGCTTTGTATTTATGTTTTTATGTGCTAATTGGTAAATATCTTTCTCCTGTTCTGAAACATGTCAGGGCTGACAGCTTGATTTGATGTTAAGACGTCTAATTTAGAGTTTGGTTGTTTTTTGGTTTTTATTGTGTTTTTTTCTGCTGCAGTAAGACAAATCTTATAGCGAAATAACTTTTTTCATAATGCAGCTGTGCTTAGTATGCTGCTGCTGAGTGGAAAGGCCTCTGTGAGTTTCTGCAGGGTGGTACAGACTCTCATGTTCTCAAGCTCTTGCTCTCTTAACCTGGAGTGCTCCTTTGCTCACTGTATCCATGCTGGGGCTGTGCTCTTTTTTGGTACCTAATCAGGTGCTTTCCACTGCATGAAAGTGTCCATGCACCTCTGTTTTTCGGCATTGACTTGTCTCTTTGCCGCTTTTTTGCTTTGTTTTATGCCCTGAGTTAAAAAAACTTGGCTGGACTCTGGGGTTTTTTTCCTGCACAATAAATCTGCCACATGGATAAAATTCTCTCAGGTAATGGTAG
Source organism: Falcunculus frontatus (assembly GCA_013398115.1). NCBI lineage: Eukaryota > Metazoa > Chordata > Aves > Passeriformes > Falcunculus > Falcunculus frontatus. The sequence goes on from VZRV01005432.1 coordinate 2,212,132, forward strand.
TGGGAAGACATTTCCAAAAATTTCTACCTTTCAGTATAATAATACAGTAGTGTTTCACTCTTTGTAAACAAATGTTCATAAAAAGATAAACCTGTCTCTGCAGTCTGAGATCACAGCTCAAAAACCATTTTGATGGGATATTGTTAGCTGCAAGTCAATGAGGGAAAAAAGATTCCAGTAGGAGTTAAAGAAGAATGAACAAGTTTTTAAGAAAGAAGGATTATCATATCTTTAAAATATTTGAGCTGTATATAGACGTTGGGCTATTTGAGTAGAATTCCATTGAGAATACTGCATGTTGTTTGAATATGTGTTTTTAAATGTCAAAGTGTGTGTAGAGAGAAACAAATTTTTTAAGGAAAAAAGTGTTTTCTGACAGCAGCAAGCTGTGCAGGCTGCCAGTCAGAGTTCCTGTGATGATGTCTGCTATCAATGAGTGTGAGAGTTGCATGGTGTAGGAAGTCACTTTGGGAAGGTGATTATGATGACTAGCAATCTTTGAGTAAACCACATCAAGAACTAGGTAGCAAAGTTGTTGACTTTGTCAGTATGGCCTTTAAACTATGATAAGACCTGAAAAGATGCAGAATCAAATTTTTGATAGTGATTATAGCCCTGTGGAATTTTAGAGGCTAGATTCTTTACCTTCCTATTTCCTGTTGTCAGTTGATTTTGTCTGTACTGCCCATCACTGTTTCTCCTGGAGCTTAACACCGGTTGCTGTGTTGGAAAGGAGTAGGTGTATCCATCTTGTAGTGGCTTTGGCTATGAGAATAGTAATTTTGCCACCGAAGTCAGCGTGCCACTGCAAATTCACTGGGCAAGTTCTGTGGAGAGAGAAGTCATCGATCCCAGGAAGATATTTTTCAGAGCAAAACCCGCTAGTGTCAAGCACATTGCAGTGTTTATGTGCAGAGCAACGCGCGGAATAAATTGGTAATCAGAGGTTTGGTGAAGCATGTGACAGGAGTTACAGAAGTAGTTGGGCTGGGCATGCTTGTATGAAATGCTGGGGTTTTGAGGAATGGGACAGGCTTGAATTCAGAATTAAAATAGATTTGTAACAGTTACACTTGAACTGGGTTTTGTTTTGTTTGGGGTTTTTTGTAACAAAGGCTGCGAAAGCTTAAATACTTCTTTTCAGAGTTTTAAAGTTTACAAGTCAAAAACCGAAAGAAGAATACAGATATTTTAGTAAGCAAATGTATCAGTAAGTTCTAGATCTCTGCATGTTGTATACAAGTTTTGATTTTAAAAGATTGTAGAAACAGTCCATTACTGGTTTTGGTTTGGGTTTTTTACATGATATATGGTATAATGATATAATGTTTTTAAAGTAGACATCAGATAGCTCCTATTTTCCATCCCTTTGCCAGAATTACCTTTTCTGAGCACTTAATTCTCTGGGACCTCAAAGACAGGTGAGGATTAATCAGTTCTGAGCATGTTCTTGCTGTCAGAAGGATATTTTTCATCATGTTCCCAATTTTCTTGAACAAAGTGTTCCAGCTGTCTTCATTCAGTAAAGATACCATCAATTACAAGTAATTAAGAGGTCAAATCAGATTATGATCTGTGGGTTTTCTCTTTGAGAGGTAAGATGATTAAAATGTCTGTTGTAATCTAATAATTCTGCATATGGCAGATCCAACCTGAAGTAGTTTCTGAAGAAGAAAAATGTATTGTGGATGCTTTTTCATATTGAACATTAAGAGTTTAAAAGGTCAAGATATGAATGAGTGCTGAAATCCAACAAGTTGATGAGAGACAAGATTACTTTGGCTTAGTAGTTAAGTCTCTCCCATGCGCCTTCCTGGCTTTCTGAAGTGAAGTACTGAGTAACTTACTGCTGAAAGTTCCAGGGCTTTTCCACAGAAAAGTGAGTGAAACTGTAGACCATTAACTTGGACTGGATGAACAACTGACCTTGAACTCAAGAGTGTGATCAGGTAGTGCCTTGCACATCAGGTGAGGTGATATCAGAAGTTACTACCCTTCAGCTGTTTAATATTGTGCCCTGAGAAGTAATGTCAGTGTTACACAGTTCTCTTGACAATGAGGTTCTTTGTATTTCAGTTAATATCAGTTAATTTTTTTCAGCTGTGATCCTTAGGTTTTAAATAAGAATATTAAAGAATAGGTATTTTACTATTGCTAATGGTAGATGGATAACTTCATAGATACATCATACAAGGAACAGAAGGTTTCTTAATGTACTGAAGATTAATAGCTGAAAGCTCAAGTCCAGTGAAGGGTTTGGGGTGGGGGAGGGGAGGCCAGAAGTGCACAGTTACTTAATTATTGGAAGAAACTGTTAAAGGAAAGAAGGAATGTATCTGCTAACCTGAGGAAACAGGATAGGTCTTTCCTTTTGCCTTTGATCAGCTTGTGCTTTTCCTGTTTCTGGATTGTATGGTAGGTGAGACAAGTCAGTCTCCTTTCTGAAATGTGGAATATTTTGACCTCCTGCTGCTCGGACAAAGCTGGGATGGTGGCTACCATCTTCTGAGTTTTTGGTATCACAGAAAAAAATCTTCAGTCTTCAAGGCCTGCACTAAGAACTACACCTGCAAAATTTTCTTTCTTTAATACTGTGTTTCAGGTTGCTGGTGGTGTGGGATATTTGTCAGTCATGAGAATTATAGTAACAAAATTTTTAAAAAGTGAACAGTTTCATCTGAGTCACAGCACGGGATTTCCTGGGTCTGAGAGAATGATAACATATTTTGCTAACCATCAGATATAAGGTGGTAATTAACATCTTTTCATTGCCCATGTCTATTAGCTAAGACCACCTTCTTTTAAAAATAACTTTTCCCTTGGTATTTGTCTGCCCTGTGTATTTGGGCTCAGCAGTTTAATGGAGGATAAGAATTGGAGATGACTTCCAAGTATGAAAAACTGGAGTCACTTGCAGGCAGAAGGTTGACCACTGGGAGAAGTACAGCTTTGGACAGAAGCTGTGGGAGGACAAAAGATAAAAGAGTGTTATGTGTTATGAGCTGTGTCAAGAGGGTTTCTTACAAAATGTGTAGATGAGAACGACAAGTTTTGGGGGAGCATGGTAGAGTCAAAAGCTGGTAACAGTTCACAAGAGAATTTCTACTGCATTTGTACATTTAATAAGATAAATTAAACTGTTTAAGTTGTTTCCTTGGTGTTGGTGCTTACTGATGCCTACAGTAACATAGCTGTGACTTGAGAGAGAAGGCAGAATGGAAAGTCCACTAAAATGGTTGTTAAATTTCATCCTTACTGTCTCCCAGACTGTAGTTCCAAAATTCTGCAATTTGCAAGCAGAGGAGCATAAAATTCTCCAGTGTGTATTTAAGATGACAGATTGCTTGAGCAATCCAGTAGTTTGTCTTGTCTGTTTAAATTATAAAGTGACATGCAAAGGCTGAATCAGTGTGCAATTAAGTGATGGCTGAGTGATTAAAAAAACCTGTTTCCTGAACACTTGCTTCAGAGATGCTCATTCTTCAACTCCTCTGATAGCATTAGAGAGGTCTCTGATTTTAGAAATTTATTTGAGTTTGTATACAGGAAACAGCATATTGCCTTGATGGAGCAGCTTTTCTTTTTTTAAAGTAATTTTGGCTCAGTTGATAGACATATTTAAAAAACCACTCCAGCATGTAATTGTGAAGCTTTTTGTGATTGTTATTAAAAACAGGTGCCAAGTAAATAGAGTGGTTTTTTTTTTTTTTTTCCCCCTAATGGTGAAAAGGTTCATGGAGATGATTAGTTGTCTCTCTCTGAGGTAAACAGAAACTTTGCTATGCAAGACTGCTGTTAACGAGCTCAACTTTTATTATTGCCAGCTGAACAAGCAGCTCAAAGCAGCTAACAGAATTTTATATTAGTCCTATACCAGCTGGAGTCAGCACAGATGGCAGTAATAGTTTCCATCACAGTGCAAAGATAAATGGCTGCTCTGTTGTAAACATGGAGGAGTGTTAAATAGAGATCCCAAGTAATGTATTTGCTAGTATTTATTAAGACATATGGAGTATCTGTAAGACCAAGTCCTGAGGCAATGTTAAATTTCTCTGCATCTCATTATTATGAACTGCTGTGATGTGAAGAAAAACACCTTTTAAATAAATAATAAACTTACTTCAAGAAGGAAGGGAAGTGATATATTTGTAAAGAGACAAGGTTTGTGGATCAGGTAGTGAGTATGTGCAGTTACAGCAAACTGGAATCATCAGTGTCTTGGATTTGGAGGAAAAGGTGGAGACGGAATTGCTGGAAAATGTTTTCTTTTTCCTCAGCTTGTGGCAGAGGTGCAGAACAGAGGCAAGGTTTCACATAGGGGCTGCAGGAGATTGTAAATAGAACGGTCAGTGTTTAGCATTGGAAGAAAAATCCTGTGATACAAATTGAAGCTTAGATGAGGTGATTTAGTTGGAATCGGGTCAGAAGGCACTGGTTGCTATTGGAAAGGGAAAATTGCTGTAAATCCCTTATCACAATTTTCTGAGATTATGGAAGTAATTTACAGTAATGAAGAATAGATGACTTTTAAAAGCTCGTCAGGAATTAGTTTGAAAAAAAAAAAACGTTCACAAAAGTAACTTGTCTGTTTTGACTTTCTGTGAATGCAAAAACATTTGAAATTTGTTCTCTGAAGAAATACATCTGCTTGTGTGTTGTTTGGGGTTTTTTTTTGAAGTTTTTTCCAGACTTAACTATTCTCTAAGTTATGGCATGGAGGAGAGCAAACCATTAAATAGTTGCTTTGACTGTAGAGCTCTTTGCAGGATGTGGGTAAAGCAAACAACTGAGTAAACTTGGAGGGCAGAGGAGGTCTTTTTCATTGTTTCCTGCCAGGATCACCAAGCCTCCCCTTACTGTAGGCAGCAGGCAGAATCTCTTAGCGTCTCACCCAATCCTACAGGTGAGATTAAGTGAGCATGTCTTTGGAACAGCTTTGAAGTACAGTTGTTCACATAAGTTGGTTAGTGGTGTGATATATTGGAAGAATATTTCTAGGGCTGAGGTATTTAAGAACTCTTGGCACTTCTTCCACTGTTAATCTAGTGTTGCTGTTGGCAATGAAAAAAGAGTGAAGGTAGGCTGGGTGTAGGTGTGTCTGCTGCTGTTGGGTACCAGAGACCTTCAATAGAATGTTGTCATGATGGGCCTCCCTTCTGGAGAAGTTACTGTCAAGGAATAAAATTTTAATTTTGGTTTTATGTTTGTGTGCCAGACCACCAGGTTTTGATACCAAATTAAGATGTGTAAGAACAATAATCTTTCATTCAAGAAAATCTGGGGTAAGTTTTACTGTGGCAGACAGCTCAGGTCTGACCATAAAAATACGATCAGCACTCAAGGATTGCTGAAGTACAGTCAGTGTATAGAGTATACTTTCTTTTTTCTTTTTTTTTTCTTTCTTTTTTCCCTTTTTCTTCATGTGTGAGGTGTGGTTTTGGAAGAGAGTTGCTATTGAGTGATGAGTTTTTCTTAAAAACTTTTTGAGACAATTCTTAAAATGGCCCAAGACAAGCTTAGTGAGATTTTAGGTTTGCAAAATCTACTTTTAAGCTACTGAGTTTGTTGGAAACAACCACTTCACCCAGATTTTCCTGTATTATTTTCCCTGCTACTGCCTCCCGCAATTAAAACATATGTTTCCAAAATCTCTCTTGGAATTGTTTGCTTATGTGTCCCTCTGGAAGTTTAGCTAGGAGATAGCTACCATATTGATATGAGTAACAACAGGTTTACTTTAGATGTACTAGACTACTCTCTAGAGCTAGCATTGGATGGACTTTTTTCCTTTGGAAAATTAGTAGCCAAGATATCAAGTTTACTTGGGGTGCTGTTGTTTGTCCATTGTTGTTGTTTGTCTCAAAGCATGAAATAGATAAAATGCAACTTTTAAGTTCTTGCTGTTTTGGGATCTGATGCAGACACATTTGTGGTTCTGTGGTTTTATAGACAGGTGTCTGTCTCTGTTGCAAGTACCTTTAGAAGCAGAAATAATGCTGTGTGCCTGTACTCATGGTACTATTCAGAACTTAGATATTTTCCTGAAGTTCTCTGTTGTTTATTTCTCTACCTTTTAAATAGAGAAATTAACAATCTCTGGGGTTGTTTTTTTCTAGGCCTCTGATTAGCATAGTAAATATTCTTGAGGTGTATCACTTGTTTATACAGGTTTGCTGCATTTCCACAGAGCTTCCCTTTTACTGTAATTTAGTGTTGTATTTGACTTCAAGTATGAAACTTATGGGAACAAAAGGTCTGGAAGGATGGTTCAAGGACTGGGTTGCTTTTGAGGCAAGATTCCTGGTTAATTTTCATGCCAATAGTTAGAAAATACCAATAAGGAAACAATTGCTTTTGTTGGTAATTGTTCCTTCAAATGCTTCTTTGAGGCTGTTCCTTCAGGAGGAAGGCACGCGCTTTGATGGAGAATATTACAACATATTTTTACCACTATTTTTCTGACAAGAATCTTATGGTAAAATATTAATTATCTGCGAAGTATTAATGCAGTGTAAGAAAGAAGAGCTCATCTCCCGTGCCTCACATATTTAAATGATGCTGAGTGTGCAGTTTTGGTGTTATTTGTGCTGTGGGTTGAGCATTAATATGCAGTATATACACGTAACATGCCCCAGGACACAGACACATGAGTCGGTTAATCCATGGCATTTCAAGCACTCTGTTTTGAAAGATTGCAGACACCTCGTGAAACCCCTAAAGGTGATTTGTCTATAGAAATATGACTAAGTGTATCTCTGGATGAATTCAGGCTGCATTTCTCATGCTGGAGTTCCTGCCTTTCAAGGCACAATCCTCTGTTTCTCATATTTCTGGCAATGTCTGACTGGCATATACACCTGACTTGATCTAGGGTTATTACTTACACCTTACCCTTTCTGCTCTGGATTCATAAAGCATTATTTCTTTAAGTTCTTGGGAAATCTTGTAGCCAAATACTGAAGGGTGATAAGTCTAGCCAGCCATTGGATTATCATTGGCATTATTGCAACTGTAAATGCTGTATTACAGAAGCTTTTTTCTGCTTGGTTTTTATATATAATGTATTTTCCCCATGGAACAGATCAGCTGATTTACACATTCTTTTTAGGTATTTTGGAAAAAAATCTTGTTCTCTCACCTTGTATTTCTTTAATGTTGATCCTGTTATATGAAGATATTCTTGCAGAATATAAATTTCAGAATGAATTTTGCAGAATCCTGGGTTTCCCACCGAGATCACCAGTGGGTTACAGAGCTCTCCCCGCACACCCTTATCTTCTGTTCATCACATCTGACTGGACTGTTGCTTTGGAAACCGTTGTAATGTCGCAAATGATTTCATTATGATTAAATGAGGGGAAAAAAATAGAACAAAAGAGCACATTCCTGTTTCAACATGCAACTTGGAAACTGAAACTGTCTCACATACATTCTCTGTATTTCAGAGTACTTTTTGGTAACGGCACAGATCTGTCCTGCTAGTCAGGAATAAAATCTCTACTTTGAAATACCTATTATTTATTTCCTTTAATTAGAAACAGTAATCAGCTGATGTAGTTACAAGGATAACTGGCTTATACTCTCTTAAAAGCTGTGCGTGGTTCTGTCAAAAAGAACTATTTAGTGTTTACACTTCTTTGTCCATCACAGAGACTTAATTAGTTGTCTTTAACACTGAGACTGCTGTAGTTTTCTATTCTATCTGGGAGTATTTTCTATTTATTTCTAGTATCTGTATAAATATTTGGGTTTCTGAAGCAGGTCTGTAACTGCAACTAAACAGAAGATTATAAAAATGTGCCAGGATGCTGCAGAATTTTTTGGCACTGTCTCAGCATTGTTACTGATCTAAAGAGATTTCCGTGTCTTTTTCGGTTATGTTGGAGTTTTGTTTCTCAGTTTACACTTAATAGGTTGTCTAGTAAATTTAAATTTTCAATGCTATATGGTAAATAAATGAAACTTACTAATGACTGAAGAAGGGGAAACCAGAGTTATGGTTTCCTAGACCTGCCTCCTGTCTTTTTTTCCCTTTAATGCTCTAGGAGCTGTTTTCTGAAGGTTGCGTCTAGTTTTCTAAACAGTAAACTCTTCTATCTGTGCAGCTTGCATTCAAAACCATAGAATGGTCGGGAGCCAGCTCAGTGATTGTTGCTTGGAGGTGAAAGGGATGGGAACAGGAGGAGACTCTGCAGGAGTTCCCACACTCCTTGGCACTATGGTGCGTGGGCAGTGCTGGTTGGATGTCCCACTGGTTAACTCTGGTCCTCGGCTCTCGGTCTGGGTCACTCCCTGGAGTCTGTAGGAGCTCCGTGTGCTGCTGCTCAGGTGCTTTGCTGGGAGTCTCTTGAGAACAGGTTTCTGAGCCACCAGCTGGGCCTTGCTCTGGGCCTTACAGGGAAGGGGACTGGCAGTCACAGCACTCCATGCTGTGCCTGCTTCTGTGCCAAGCTCAAATCACTAGCAGGTCTGTGAAAGTTTAAAGTGCTCGGCATGTGCAGCTTGATAAGTGCCAGAACAAGTGAAGATAGTTTGGGATGTGTTTAAATCCAATTTTTTTTTCTTCTTCATTCGACTTTATGGTCACTGGTTTGTTACAGTGAATGAAGTAGTTGATGTGTGAGATAGTGTTACAGAAGCTGGTGAAGCATAGAAAATAAGTGGGGTGTGAGACATGCTGCAGAGACACTACACTGGTGTTTTTTCTTCAGCTATATCCATATGAACTGCTAAAATTGACATTTACAGCCGTTGATAAACTTTTAAGTCATTAATACTTTCAAGTAAATTGTCATTTTCTTCCCTGAGAGTATCCAACACCTTCCTTTTTTGGCAAGGCAAAATGAATAAGCCTGTCCTGAGTAATACATGAATTATCTTTTCCATTATCTCTCAGGAAGTTCTGATTGTTTCTGAAACGCTGCGTACTACTGATCTGCTACCTGAGGAATGTGTCCACTCCCTCTATTGTATAAGTACGTGGTGTAACCATTAATATGAATCTGTTTTTCTCTTGTTCTTTCTGGAAAAATAATTAATGATATTGAAATAGTATGGGGTTTTTGTACAAAAAAATCATTTTTTCTAAGTGTATATTTTTATAATCTATCTAGGTTAGATCCAGATGAACATTTTATCCCTAAGAATCTCTGCGTAAGATCATGTGTTTTTGCTTTGCGGCTGGAATCCTAAATTAATTACTGAATCATAAATTCTAATCTTGATGTTGATCAAGACAGCCTCTTAGTCACGGTATTTCTGTACTATCAAGGAAAGTCTTGATTTATCCCAAAATGTATGCCTATTCCTGGATAAATCAACTACTGGTAACACTCACATACAAAGTGTACACTTGTTCAGTCAGAAGTCTGTCAGAGTAGTCCATCATGAAATATCATCAGTTAAATAAAAGAGGATGTGTAAATAGGTATTTAATTCACAACATTCAGATGGACTTGCATTACTGAACATATTTGGTATTTTTAGCAGATACACGGTGAACTGAGGCACTGTATTTGTGAGAGGCCAGTTCTTTCTGAATTCTATTTATAGGCTGGCCTGGAATGCTCACATGATGATACTGTTTGTAATCTTGGGTATTTTTATTGCCAGCTATGCTATGGCAAAGAGCTTCTCAGTATTTCCATTATACAATTCTATTTCCAAGCTGTATACCTAGTGTTTAACATAAAGCTTGGCTTGGAGGTTGAGGATGTGACTCCTCTGCAATGGAATAAATCCTGTCTTTGTATTTTTGGAAGAGTTATGTGATTGCAGTGACTTGTGTACATTTCATTATCATGTTGCTACAACAAATATTAAAACACATGACAGTTAAAACAAGATCTGAAAAGTATCCATGGAAAAATGGTTAAAGAATAGACAGAAAACTGAAACTGCAGTGTTGCAGTTTAAATTCGCTCTGGTACACTGGAGTTTAATCCAAAATGTCCAAGGCATAAATGATTTTGAGTTCAGTGAGACTCTGTTGAGAATACTGGCCAAAATTAATGTTGGCAATATTTCAGATTTTTTGTTTCAGTGTTCTTTGGTTTTATTAGGTTTACTCCAGTTCATTAGCACAGTGTTTTTTAAAAAAACCCAACAACAACAACAAAAACAACCAAACAATTTCATTTGAGGAGAGTAGAAAAGGAGGAGCAGAAAATAATCAAGCTGGGAGGAAAATAATACCACTTATATCTAGTTGTAATAAAATATGTCAAGGCGAAAAAGAGAAAAACTTTTTTTTGTTGTTTTAATTTTTTTTGGTCAGCTGCCTAAACGAATATTTCTGTCTTCCACCTGATGACCACTGATCATCATCTTCTATAAGGGAAAAAGAATCTTTCTCTTCCACTTGCCTGCCTTCACTCCCTCTTTCCTTCCCTCCTGGGTAGAAGGTGGTAATGTTGCCTTTTCTTGACAAGCTGGGGTTGCATTTGATTTAATGTATACAATGTTATTTTCCTGAGGATTTTTTTTTTTTTGAGTGAGACAGGATTTATAAAACGCTTGATACTTTCTGCAGCACTGCACAGAAATTGTATCTATTTGTAACTGCCCAAGAGTAAAGAGTTATGATTCTCAGAGTAACTAAAGTAATTACTGTAAATATCTTATGCAGATTAGTTTTAAAAAGTGCCATTTGGAAAAGCTGGGCTTCTATTAAAAGGTTACCAATTTTTATATCATTCTGTTGTGCAGTTAACTTATTTTTGTCTGAGTTTGACAGTAATTTTTATACAACTGATGCATAACTAAAGGTAATGTTGTATTGAGCCTTTGAGGTTTGGTTCTATTTGTTAGGGATAGGTTCCATTGCCTACAAAGAGGTTGTTTAGATTAGGAAAGACACACTAGATATGAAATAGCTTTTCTGTTGACTAGTTAGTTACAGGTGTTGCACACAGGAGGAAGTACGTGTGTGTTCAGTAGGGCAAGCAAAGAACATCCATTTTTGTCGGAGGTAGCACAATGTACATTAAATAAAAACAAAATTTCAATCCCAGAAGGTGTAGCCACTGAGTTTATACTATAATGATAGATATGGAAAGCTGTATTTGAAGGAAGCTTTTGTGTGTTTCACTTATCTTGATCCTCAGTGTTTGGAAAGTGAGGGGTAGAAAAGCTAAGATGTTTGTATAATTTTCCATTGTAACCTGTTGAGAACAAAACTGCAAATAAAGCTAGTATTTTTAGTCCTTTAGATATGTCTCTAGCCTTGCTTTTCTTTTCTGGAGTACTATTTCTTGGACGCAGCTTTTGAACTGGATGATGCCACATAATTTGTTTGCAATACATTTAAAGAAAAAAGAAAGAGTACTGAGTATTGCTTCATGTCCCAAGCTTTAGATTTGACTGTGCATACAGGTCCTAAGGTAGAAGGATATTTTGCTTTTGAAGGATATGTCAAACCTCAGTACTGTCATTTCCATTCTGGACTTTTGTATCACTTTCTTTTCTCATTGCTGCATTCTTTTAATCTGCATCTTTTTCTTCTGAAACAACAGTAAATGATGTGCTAGTAATGGCATCATCATTTCAGATAATTGGGAGAAGCTAACCAAGAGGTTCTGTAGTTAATTTAGTTTTTAATACTTAATTTAGTTTAAAAAACTAGTGTCTAGCAAAAATATTGATAACATCTTTAAGACTCAGACCTATTTTCTATATTTCTTTTCAGCAATTCTATATGAATGGTATTGGGTGTATAGTTTAGCCAAGGTTTTGCACACGATTTTGTTCCCTCTGGAAGGGATGTGCTCTTTCTGCAAGTTTCCTTAGCCTGTTTTTATAAAGACTTCTGGAAGTTTCAATACTGAAAATAATTCTACGGTTCCAGTGAGTTATTTTAAGCTATCAAGGCACCAGATATTCCTGCTTCAAGTGTTTTGGAGGAAAAGAAGCCAGCCACCACCCACAGACTTGTGACTTTTAGCTTCTCCCACTTAATAAAAGTAACAGGCTCAGTAGGCATGAGCCACATGTCCAGCCAAAATCTTTTCTTTCACCCCCGAACATCTTGTGTGGAGTCCTGAAGTGGTCCCTTCTTGGTCTGGTATTTCTTCTTTTATAAATGAATGGGAGAAGGGGTGAATATGGGTGTGATGAAATATATTGGCAAGGCGGTGTTGCTGCGGCTGCTGTTGGAGCATGGCAGCCACAGAAAGCTGCAGGAGGACCTTCAAGTGAGTTGTGGCTGAATGATAAAAGGGTACATGAAACTCACTGTGAAACACAAAGCTCTTCTGACCTTACGTACCCAGCCACGGTTTCTGGGCTCCCCGTTCCCAGGTGAATCACTTTGGAGTTGTGCACATTCAAGGGAAACCTCAGCTCAGTGCTCAGCAAGTGGGTGAAAAATGGCAAGAGACTGTCGTGACTGGGAAAGCATGTCAGGAAAGAGCAGGGAATGAGGGAGGAAGTTTCATGTCTCTGTACAGCTGCGAAGTGCTCTTGACTGTTATGTTTTATTCTGGCCCTCCTGTCTCAAAAACGTCTGCTGGAACTAGGAAGAGATAGAGAAAGGCAGTAAGGGTGGTGAGCTTACAGACCGCTTCTACATGAGGAGCTAATAATAAAGCAAGAAGTCTTTAGTCTGGAAGAAGACAGCTAGGGAGGGAAAAGGGATATGTTTTGGGATCTGAACAACAGGAGGAAGGATTTACTGACTGTTGCCTTACAAGAACTGTGAGACTTAAATTATCAGGAGGTGGATTCAGAGCAAGTACAGAGATATGTCTGTAATTAAACTGAGGGCTTTGCCACTGGATGTCAGCTTTTAAAAGTCTGATTAAAAAATTGTTAGGTAAATTAATATGTAAAAACCCAGTCACTGGAGGCCATTAAGGTTAAGCATACCAGTCAATTCCATCTGTAGTTTCTCACCGTCCATGGCTGCTGAGAACACCTGTGCTCTGCAGCTGCACTAGGCTGCTGCTGAGTTTTCTGCTGTGTTCATCAGGTGGCTTGATTAAAGGACCTGATGGCTGTCAGAGGCAGGATCTGCCCCTTCCGTGATATGGCAGTGGTCTAGCAGTCCGTACAGCTTCAGCCCTCTCTCCCCAGGTTCATGTTCTCAGTTGTACATTGATGTTTGCGATGTGCATTCCCTGCATCGTGACAGCTGGTTTCTGGTTCTGTAAAACTAAGATAATTTTTCAAATAAAGAATGTCAAAGCAAAGTAATGTTCCCCCCAACCCTCCCATTGCCTTGCATTTTTCTGCCAGAAGCACAGCTGAATGTGAGAGGCTGTGGCATGGAGCTAGGAACAAGAAATTCGAGAAGAGCAGAAACTTCTTAAACTGGCTTTGCCTCTTACAATTACAGTGAGGTATTCTTTAGAGCAACTGTTGCCAGTGTCTTAGTCTGAAGCGTACTCATTCTGCCTCAGACCTGAAACAGCGTACACACTTAAAACCTTACCTGTTTTTCCTCCTCCCCCATCTCCTGCAGAGATAAAACTATTTCACCTGAAGCCTAATTAAAAATACAGTCTCTGCTTTCAAAGTTTTCCTTTCTCTGAGGTACTCTCAGAAAGAGTTTGCTAGCTAAAGTAGTTCTTCAGGTTTTGAAAATAAAGCACTTTCTGTGGTTCTCGCCTCCTTTCTGGTCTCTAATGCAAACTGAAATATATCATGATTCTTCCCTTTGCCACTCACAGAAGAGTTAAGCAATAGTTCTTCAAGGGTACTGAAGGACTATAGCAAAGGCTGGAAAGAGTTACGCTTTCTGTGCAGAAAGATTTTTTTTCTTTCCATATTTTCCAAATTTTTAAAATGCAAACGTTCCTTCATAAACAGCTCAGTGTGAATGCAACATAGGAACTATGCCCTTCTAAGAGATTCTTGGTAGTATTTGACTTTGTAATATCTTGGACTTTTGTTGTATTCTCTACATTTCAGATTCACTATGCTTAAAAAATATGAATTCAAACTGGTTTGAAGAGGATGAGAACTGCGAAACGTCCCTATGTAGAAGTGTGTTTAGAGCTGTGAGGGAAGTGCAATATATGAGAGCACATGTAGAAAGCCAAGTTTGACTGAAGGGTTAAATTACCGGACAGTGTTGGTGCAAGAACAAATGAGATTAAATTTCTTCACTATCAAAATGTGGGAAAGCTTTCTGGACAGCAGGAGAGTGAGTCAGAATAATTCAAAGTTGATGCTGTTTTGCCTCACGGAAGGCAACTCAATCTCAAAAGACTTTATGGCATTGTTGCCTGTGACAGTTATAGACTATATGACCTGGAGATTCTTGCTCTCTGTTTTATTGCTTTGCTCAGCCAGCTAATGTGTATTGGCAGATGTAAATTCATTTTTTACCTGTAAGAATAGACATAAATAATTTTTTTGTTTCTGTCTTTTCAGGAAATACTGAAAATCTATTTTGGTTCTTAATTGTCTGGTCACATTAATGAGTTGTGTACCATTATATTGTGACCTCTTTCTAGACTTTCTAAAAGCCATCAATGTCTGTAAGGTCTGAGATGACTTCTGTTTCTCTTCTACTACCTTGTAAACTGCACTCTTGCTCTGCTTGTGGTCCTGTGAGTTCACATTCCCTCTTTGAAATCACCATTTCTTAAATTGAAAACAGCTTGTAATACTTAATAAGGAATTTTACTCTTGACCTACACTGTAGTATTGCTGTTTGTTTTCAAATGAATTGAAATTTTTATGGGACAGAGGCCAACTCTTTTGGGTATTGTAAAAATGAAGTCTGTTGTAACAAAACAAATAAATTATGCTGCTCTTCTGTTTTTGAATTAAGCACCACAAATGCTTGCATTGAGCTGTGGACTCATTCTCCACTGTGGCACTTCAAAGCTATAACTGTCTTCCCTCTATAGTAGAGTCTTTATGTGAAGTCAGTAGTAAATCAGCTTTGTCTGTTTTATCCATTTACATTGCTGACTTGCACATGCAAATCTTTTAAGATTTATTCAAATTTTTACCTTATCCCTTCTCAGTCTTACTGAGTATTCTTTCCGAGTCTTTCGGCATTTCATTTCCACTGCAGCTGTACCATCGCTTTCTTAGTAATGACTGTGACCGTCTGCTTAGAACTAGAGAATTTGCTACTGTGTTGTTTAAAATGATACTGTCCCAGCTTGTTCACTGAAAATCAAGAGGTGAAACCTGGATGCCCAGCCTTCTCTGGCATCATTCACTTGATGAGCACAGTGAATAATATTCTTCACAGAAGACTGCCTGTATTTTTTGGAGATGTGGAAAAAATCTGGTTGTAAAAGCCAGGTATGAAACCCCACTGAAGGTTGGTGAGCTGCCACAAGTTTTATATTACACTGAGTTTTTTTTTCTGTGAAACTACTGTATATGGCTTGGTGTGGGAGCACATGATGTAAGGATTTTTAGAGGTATTTTTTTATTGACTTTTTTAAAATTCACACAAGTCTGGGATTATAGTAATGGTTAAAAGTTCCTGAGTCTCAAGCCTTGCAGATCATATTTTATACATTTATACATTCATATTTTATATATTTAGGTATGTTATGTTCATGCTACTGCTGTGTACCACAACATCTCTAAAAAGTGGTTTTAGCTTTTTTCACAAGAGCATTGAGGTTGGAGGCCATGTGGTTCAATGCCCCTGCTCGAGCAAGGCCACCTAGAGCAATTTGAGCAGGACTGTGTCCAGGCGGCTTTTGAGTATTTCTAAGAAGGGGAGTATACAACCTCTCTGGGCAACCTGTGCCAGTGCTTGGTCACACTCACAGTGAATAAATGGAACCTCCTATGTTTCTGTGTGTGCCCATTGCCTCTGGTCCTGTCACTGGGCACCACTGAAAGGAGCCTGGCTCCCTCCTCTTTGTGCCCTCCCTCAGGTATTTATATACCTTGATGAGATTCCCCTCAAGCCTTCTGTTCTCCAGGCTGAACAGTGCCAGCTTTCTCAACCTCTCCTCACAGTAAAAATACTTCAGTTCCTAGTACTAGAAGGTACTTAGATCTAGCAAAAGAATTTGCTTAATATTGGATTCAGATATCATTTGAGTATTTTAAATTGTTATCGGTTAAGTTAATATATTTCAGTCATAAGACAATCCTTGTTTTTTTAGCCCTTCAAAGATGTTAGACTTGTATTGTTGCTACAAGTCTAAATATTTCCTATTTGGTGTTACAAAAGCAGCGTGTACTTAATTTTTCAGTCCAGGAAGAGTTAGGGGTCTTGGCAAATTTTTTCCACAGTGCTTGTTGTAGTAGTTGGATAGAAGTGTGGTGTGTTTGTCACTCCTCTAATTTGTCATTTACCATATGGCAGCTGGCAAGGAGGTGGTTGTCATTTCCACCAAGTACGTTACATACATCACATAATGCCTGCTAGAGGGGTCTGGCCTGCAAGCTTTGCTGTAAAAAAAGGAAATGCTTGTGGCTCAAAGTAATATAATATTTATACAAATTGTCCCAAATTCACAGCTCACTGGGGAAGGGGAGCCTTTTAAAAACTTTTTTTCTCACATCCTTGTCGTGTAGGATGTTCTCTTTTACCTTTCTGGTATCTACTTGAAAGGCATCTAATCTCTGTCAGAGGTACTCATATAAAAAAAAACCTCCAAGTGCCATAGCACTTGCCACCCATCTCTGCTGGGAATGATCTATTCTCAGATTGTAGAAATGCATTCAGGTTCTACCTTTCCATGATAGATTCAGTAACTTACTGCTTGATGTCATCTCTCTGTGAAGGTGGTTACCTGCCTGTTTTGTTAACATATAAACTTGGAGCCCACACTGTGAAGAATTTTTCTAGCCTTTGGATAACTTGTGTGGTTCATTTCATGGCAAACATTGGGTTAATTCCTAAACTTTGCAGAGCTCTGTGGAGAGATTTCTAGAAGTGTCACTTGCATGAGTGCTATATAAGAATAAAGTCTCCCAGTACTTTTATTCGTTGGTCCAACATCTCAGGAGATCTTATTCACTGTTTATGTAGAGTTGATTTGAATTTACATTCTTGGTATATTGTTCCATACAATAAACCTTATTTATCCCATGAATCACCGTCATCATCTTTCTCTGCATTATGTCCACTTTTTGGTAAATGGTAGCAGTTAATGCTGTCTGTTAAAGCAAATAATGTCATCTCAAAGTTACCAAAACAGCTGGTGTTGCAGCCAGCTAAGGTAGACTTTTTTTTTGCAAAATGGTTTTGGTGAATTTGCTATTCTAAAGTGCATTGTCATCAAGCCTAAGTTTTAATTACAAATAATGAATGTTATTTTCCTTTGGATAAGTTCATTTAATATTCATGTCAATAAAAACATGCTAGGATGAAACAAAAACCAGTAATTTGTGAGTTTTGCTGAATCTCAGACAACTTTTTCATACTGCAGTTGTTTGAAGAATGCTAACATAGGTTTGCAGAGCTGTGTGAAAGGATGAAGTGTCAAACCCAATTAGCATCTCTCTTGAAATCTCATTAGTAAAATAAAGTAGATGACAATTGAATGATAGTTTTCCCTGTTATGATAAAGGAATGTGACAGTGAAACCTGGGGGTTCTTCTCTGTTGTCCAGTCAGAGTACATGGTCAGGACTGGTGCACATGCAGTAACTTTTCAGCAATATCCTTGTCCTGATTGAGTATGAAAAGTATTCTTATCTTGCAGCAAAAAGAGTGTATTTTTTTTCTTATTTTCCATTTGTTGAGGAAAGTAAGGTGTTACAACCAAAGTTCAGATCCAGTTACTTGATTTACACCTATGCTTTAGTTCTTTCTGGTACACAGTCTTTCCACTGACAAAAGATCTTCTGTCTTCTGCCTTGTCAATGAAGTTGTTAATGGCTCTGTTTATGTCCTTTCAGGAAATTGTAATGCCCGAGTTTTGAACTAGCAAACTAACAAAGTTAAATTTAATTTATGAGATGATGTGTTGCTTATCAAATTTCCTTCACATGCCCTTGGTAGTGATCTGTCTTGGATTAAATACTATATATAGTGATAAAATAGCAGTATATTTTTCAGAAGCTTTGAGCACTACCTCTCCACTGGTGTTTTGATGGTTCTTACAAGCAGCATTTCTGAAGGAATGTTAAAAGAGTAGTAGTGTTGAAAGGGAACGTTTTCCATTGAGGTGGAAAACTTAATGTAGTTCATAGCTGTGAGTAGCTAGCTCCAACGGTAGGTTGAGTGTGAGAGTCTCCATAGAGTTTGTGCACAGAGTTAAAATGCCAGTTAATGCCTGGGGTGTTTTCTCCTCAAGAGCATTGATAATAAATGCAATGGGATAAGAATAATAGGTGCCTAGTAAATGCCACTGCAATTTTATTAATACTCCTAGAATGTGTTTCCACATACTTTGCAGAACTATAGCATGTTTGCTCTGGCGGCAGTTTCATTGCATTCAGGCTAAGAATCATTTGCTGGAGACTACCCTTAAGGGCTAATAGATCTTCAGTTCTGAGATCAGATTCTTTTTCCCCATCCTTTCCTGGTCCTGATTACTTAAACCTGATTAGGTGGTAAAAATCTACTCATTTAGATTCTTGCACATTCAGTTTTTTGAAAAGGAGGGGAAAAGAACTGGTTTTAAAAGGTACAGGACTACTTGCTAATGTACCTGGGAACATTAGGTAGACTTTCATTGCTTTGCATTTTTGTCATGAGGCTATAGCTGGATGTTCGTAAGAACAAGCTTGATATCCTTGTGATTGTACTTACGCTATACTTGTAATTGGTGTAGCAGGTTTTCATTACAATAACTAGAGTCTTGGAAAAGTTTTGAATTAGTATGATTAAAGACTTGGGGAAAACAAATCATTTAACTTGGGTTCTAGGTGGAGTCTCAACAGGATTGTATGAAAGCTCTTGAATCTCAGAGCAGAGTGACAATTGTAGTTAGTTTATGCCTTTTCAGTAAAACTAAAAGTAACTGAAATGGGTTTTAAAAACCCCAACTTATTTTATGTGGGAGAGTATTCAGATTTTAGTTTTTTACTGAGTTTTCTAGCAGAGTAATAAATTGATCTTTCTGCTGATGGGTGGTGACTGCTCTCCTAAGCCGGTTCCTCTTTGCGAAGTGGAGCACTGTTGCATGTAGGGCAGGTATCAGTCCTCTTTCGGGCTGTCAATAGGAGTTGTTTTTACATGACATCAAGGCTTCTGTAAAGGTTAGAAACACTTGAACTTCACATCAACAAATTGTTGGCATTGGAATAATAATGCCTTGGGCAGTAAAAATACTCAGAATTTGGGAGTGAGGGTAAGTTAGCAACTAATGATGTTCCTGGACAGCTGTCACTTTGTCTTCCATCTTGTAAATGTCAAAATGTAATGCCTTTCACTTGTTTTAATGAGCTTGGGTTGGTTTCATAACCTAGTTGGTTTCATTGCTGTAGTGACTGAACTTCAGTGGAACCCTGTTATGGTGAAATATCCAGGTGTCTTTGTTTCTTTTGTGTCGTGGAAGTCACTCTGCTACTGTAATGTCTGTTTTGTTTAACTTGCACTGCAGTATTTGTCATTCTGATTTCAGTGTCTGACTTTTCTCTCTTTGCATGTGGTAGGTTTCCATAAAGCGTGTGAGAACAACTTATTATTAGAGTATGCATCTGTTTCTCATGGTGCTTCTGATTATTATCAGCAACCACCTTATTATGCAGGCACTTGCTCAAATTGCTTTCCTTGTTAAAATGTTTGGGGTTTTTTGCTGTTCTTCAAAGGGTTATTTTGTCTATAGAACAGGCTTTTGTTGGGTAGGAGGATTAAACAGGGCATGTGCCGGTCACCTTATGCAGGAATATAAAATAACTAATTATTTATATTTGGGTATGTGTGTGCTCACACAATATGTAAAGTAACTCTTCCAAGAATCCCAGTATCAAATCGTGATGCCAGCTTCATTATTCATCTGTACAGGAGGTACCCCACACAAGCACAAAGGTGGGATGCTGTTCCCTTTGAGGCCATTGCCCCTGCCATTTACTTTATTCTGTGTTTAGAAAATTCATGGGAGAAATGGGCAAATAAATGTCCTTTTTCTGTGTTCTTTGTAGAGAAAGTGGTGTACTACGAGCGGTTTGCAGTGTATAATCACCTGAAACTGCTTCTGTGGCAGACTGTGATCTTTATCTAGGTAGCGTGTATCTAGTTTAGTAGTGTTCATCAATAATATAAAGCCAGGCTTTTTAAGGTGCTTGGTATCAAGCCTGCAGGTAACAGCCTGCAGTGATAAACCAGGAGACAAGGAAGGGTCCTAGAGCTGCATGACCTTACTGTGAAAGACAGGAGAAACACGATCTCTCTGCTTCTACATAATTTACACTGTTTGCGGTTAGGAGTGCTGAGTGCTTGCTGTCTCTGCTGCCACCCCTCTGGAAGCTGCACACACATGGATAAACAAACAGTGCAGTTACTTCTGTCCTGGATAGCAAGGCACACTCCTTATGACAGTCTGTCCACAGGTTTGCTCCCTTTCACTCTGCCTTCGAGTGAGGCAAGTGCACACTGCTGGTGACATGCTCAGCCTGAGCTGTAAGGCAGCTGATTTTAAAAAACTAAACCAAATTTAAACCCACTCAAAAATACTATAGTATTTGTTTTGAACAGCTGGTCTTTAGAGATGCTGGAGCAGTGAAATGTAAGAAATATTATTTTTATCAGGATGATCTTTGCAATTTGATCATCTTTATGCTTACAGAGGAAAGACTTTTATATGACAAGTTGAAAATACCTGAAGACTTTTCTCAATTATCTTGTATATTGGTACTTGCTTGTAATAATTCTTTTGACCAGTGACCCTGAAGAGTACATCAATGACTATGTAACCACTAAATGTAAGCAGTTATATATTTGGGAAATCACTGAGTACCATGAATTTGCTGTAGTTGCACATGTGATGAGAGCAAAAGGTTTTTTCAAGCTCAGTGTCTTAGATGTTGACTTTCGGTGTAGTCAGCTTACAAGAGCTGCAAAGTCATCTGGTTCATGTATGGTTATTTAAAATAGCTGGTTATGGTTGCTTCATCTTGATTAACTAATGTGAGAAAGTAAAGAAAAAAAAACCCAAATACTTTCCAAAATGTGAAATAATTATAATACAATCGTGACCTACTTGGCTGCTTAGAACAGTTGAATTGGAGATGAATTTGGCTGTGTGGATGTTCTTCTGTTTTTCAGAGACACCTTGTACCTCTGTCTCCTTTAATGTGGAGTACTTGGTTTTATACCTGCCTTCTCATTTTAAAATGTACCTTGTCCCTACTGAAGGTGACTTTCTTGACTGGGGGTTGGGGGCAGGTGGGGTGATGAAGCTTCATGATCTGAAATGGAGAGAAAAAATAATTCTTTCAAGGTTTTTTTGATGTATAAAATGTCTTCCCTTCTGGTGGAAGCAACATTTGGTTGGGAATGCTGACAACACTCACTAAAGGACAAAAAAGGTCTTGTTTTGAAAGTTACCAAGTCTTTAAGGTGACAGTATCGCATATTTCTGGATGCTCATAGTGCAAAAGTGTCTTTTGTTGCTTCCCATTGCATGGGACTAGTTTTCTAGTGAGAATATGCAGTGTCCTCTTATATCAACTTTTTGTGTGACAAAAGGAGACTCCTATGAGAGAATGTAGATCGTTTAGAAAAAAATGAAGAAAGAGCCTTTGCTGCCGTTAAACGGCAAAGTGCACTCCTCTCGCGGTGTGCTGTCACAGGCAATGGGCTGAAGTGCTAGAGAGAAAATGTGAGTGCAGTCAGGAAGACTTCTCATTCATGTGCTGACATAGAACATGAGAGCTGACATTTTGTGAGTCACTTCTCTTGGCAAATGTGGGAAGTATTGAGTTCAGTTTCAGCAAGAGATAACAGAAAAAAAGAGTTGACATTAGCACAAACCTTTCTGTAACCTATCTTTCTTTATCTGGCTTAAAGTTTGAGGTAGCTAAGCACTCTGAGATCTTGATGTGTGTTAGCCAAGCAGGGCAGGAGAGGCTTAGTACTGTTGTGAAACAAAAAGCCTGAGTAGATACCCACAGCAGACACACTGCTCAGTAAAGTTAGAAAATCATTGTAGTGATATTTTGCTAAAGTCATGATGGCTTAAGGACAAAGGCAGGAGGAAGTCCGGGAGTTCAGTGGGCTTTGTGGTCATGAAATTCATACTTTTCCTCTGACCTGTGAGAATATTTTTCAGACTCTTGGTGGTATTTGCTTGGGTTTTGAATTCCAGGCGTGTGAAAAAAGTCTGAGTGTACAGATTAGAGATGTCCATCAGGTTAAACCAAAATCTGCTGTTGTGCAGATGCGTTACAAGGTTAGGTAACTTCGATGCAATTTCCTGAAGTGTATACTAGCTGTCTGCTTTGGAGGAGATTTTGTTGTCATTCAAAAGGCGTACCTGTATCTTGTCATTGACACCATGGATGACTAGACATGGAATTAAAAATACCTGGAAATAAACAATTTAGCTGTTGTATCTCTGATCTGATGTCCATATGTGTGTTGTGTGTGTCCCTGCCTCTCCAGCCCAGCTGTGACACTGAATGATCACATCTGTATGGTCACTGGTAAAAATTGAGACAATTTCAATTATCTATGAAGCTGAAAACTGCTAGTTTCTGGAAATGGAAAGAAGTAAGAAAGCACGTTAAAAAAAAAAAAAAAACAGCAAAGCAAACAAAAAAAAAGCATGTAAAAAATTGGTTAGGCTAATGCAGATTTTATAGCACATCTTTAAGCTGCCACAGATGTGATTTCTCTTAAACTGTAAACAATTCTTTAGTTATTAGTTTGAGTCCTTTGATTGAAGTATTTTGGAGTGTTTCCATCTGAATCACTGCCAGAATGATGGTTACACTGAGTTGATTAGCTGGAATATCCAAATAGCTTAAAAATATATCCTTTGAGTTATAGCTGACTTATTCCAGAGGCCTTTGATCATATTGCTGTTGGTGATGTGGGGAGTTGCTGAAGTTGGTATTAAGAGTTTGGAGCAGTTG
This sequence comes from Falcunculus frontatus, assembly GCA_013398115.1. NCBI lineage: Eukaryota > Metazoa > Chordata > Aves > Passeriformes > Falcunculus > Falcunculus frontatus. The sequence continues at coordinate 2,235,084 of VZRV01005432.1, forward strand.
GATGTGAGACATGGTAGGAAGCTGCAGCTCCTTGTGCCTCAAAATCCCAGTGATCAGTGATGCTGCTGGGAAGCTCTGCCATCCACCAAGGATTTAAACAGTGACTAGTGCACTTTTCTTGAGACAGACACCAAAGTAAAGTTAGAAGAGACTTCCAAAAAGGTAGTAGCTTACACTGCTTAAGTAAATATCTTAAGAATTACGTGTCAAACCATTTGTTTACTTCAGTGATGTTCTGTACCTTTTTCACTTGGGGCTTATAAGAATGGTCTCAGGAAGAAAAAGCTGTTGATAAGCTTTCTGTTGGATTTTACTTCCAACTAAACTGTTTAGACTTCTGCTGAACCTGTACAGCAGTCTATCAGGAATTCTCTAGTAAAGCTGATATAATCCTGAATTATTTTTCAAGGTATGAATGTATTTAAAAGCTTTCAAAAAAACCTTGGATGACTTTTTTCAATAGGAACTTCTCTCGGAAGTTTAGAGGTGGTGCTGGGACTCTGTCTGGACAAGCTGATAATTTGAAATTGCGTTACATCTGAAAATGGATTAAAATGGTAATACTCAGCGTAGAGCTAAGTGTATTTTTCAATTAGATAAGAGTGCATTCTGCATGAGTTCTGAGCCACCTGTACATGAGCTAGCCATGGACTGAGCTGTGTAGCCACCACTAATGAAAGGGTAAAGCTGCAGCGAGTGGTTTGGCTGGGAGGCAAATGATGTTTGCATTACACCAGTCCTGTGTCCCGGCTCTGTAACTTCTGTTTTAGGCAGATGTGTCATCTGAGGTACAAACTGAGAGTAGGCAGAAAAGATTGCATAAGATATGTTTGTGGATTTGCGTCCCTTCAGAATTTTTTGCTGAGCCCTTGTTTTGTGGGTTGCTAAGAAAACTGCTCAAAGTGTTTTGTGTCTTCCCTGCCCTCCTCCCAACTTGGTGGGGTTGGTGTGTACACACTGGTGGATGAAAGCATGGCTTGGTCCCAGGTGTTTCTGCTCTGAGAGTGTAGCCTCTTGATATCTTTGAATTTTGTGTACTGTGTGTGTTGCTGTACTTATCATCCGTATCCTATCTTATAAACCATACTACATTCTCTGCTTGTGTTGTTTTTCTGTGGATCTTTCTCGTTGTGTTTTTCCTCTTCATCCACATTTTCTTTTTCCTTCATCCATGCTTTTTTTTCCCTTGATGTGAAGAGAGAGTGGAAATTTCTTATTTCAATATATAATTTAAACTTATGCTTAAAGTTGTAGTTTTGATGAATGGCCTAAGTCAGTCTAGTTCTGCACTGTATGTTCACCTCCTCTCTTGCATTGGCATCAGCACGCACAGGGTTGCATAGTGAAGCAGGGCAACGATCTCACTTGCAACCAATCCCACCAGAAAAACCCAAGTTGATTTAATTTATAATGTGGCCATATGCCTGCCAGCAAAAGCATAAAACCATTTAAGGACAGTTAGAAGTACTCTGAGCTGGTGTCTTTAGACTGGGGGTTTGTCATCCCCATGCTATTTCTGATAGCGCTCGTTGGAGTTGGGTGGGAAGGGTGGTGGTGGTTTTGCATTGGTTTCTTATGTGCTGTGTGGGCTTTCTGTGGCTGGGGAGAACACAGCCTACACAGGTTTCTTTTTCTTCACACATTTGCTTGACTCTTACCTTGGACATGCTTGTGTAGCACTGCTGAAGTCAGTGGGACTTCACCTTGGCACCTTGGTCTGCCAGTTTTCAGGCTTGGTTTATTTGCCACCAGAGATGGGCTGTGTTTCATCTTTCACAACAAAACAGATACTTGTCTTCCTTCTGGGATGCAGTTCTGTTAGATTTTTATATCTATAAAGAGTCTGACACTTTCTTTTTAATGTGGGACTGTATTAGTAATCAAGTAATTACTGGTTAAAAATATGTGGTGTGTCATTTAAATATCTTCTGATATGATTACTCTTAAATACATTGTGGATTTAAAAAGAAGTTCAGATTATAGTAATGACCTACACTGACTTTGTTTCTTTTTTTTCTTTTAATTTGCTTCCTTCTCTTTATGTGAATGCTGTATTAATGCTTCTCATCACCACTGCTGGGTTTTTTTGGCAATCATCTAGAAAACCACCTAAGGTAAGTATTTTGTCTCTTTTTACATTTGTATCTGCTTGAAAATATTGACCAGTGCAGAAGTATTGGGCCTATTGCTATAACATGTAATCAATACAGCTTTGATAAAGGAAAACATATTACAAAAAAAAAATCTATTCTTCAGACTTCCGAGTTAAAAGCTTCATAATTTCAGAAGAATGTATTTAAATCCAACTGACATGCAGGCAAAGGACATGGCTTGTTAAAGCTGTGACCAGGACAAGCCGAAATTTTAATGCAGTTGTAAAACCATTTGAAAGACTGAATAAGTATTGTGTGTAAAACATTTCCGTGCACACAGTTGTGCTTAAAAGTTAAAATACTATTTTTAAAAGTGACAGAAAACACCTAGTAATAAATAAACCATTTTTGTTTGCACTTGACGATAGCCAGGAATTAGTAATTAGTGCAAAAGTTGCCAAAGTGCACCAGAATTCACTTAGAAAAGACTGTCTCTGTTTTTTGTAGTGCAGGGGAAGGGCAGGAGACCAAGTAATGTGTACCTATTGGGACGTTTAATAAAGTTCTCCTGTCAGCTGATATACTTAATGAAAGAGAGTTTGATTGTTGTTAAACATTTTTTTAAAAGGAGGAAAACCTTCCTTCCTTCTGTTGTTGTAATTCCACCAAAAAAAATTTGTTTTATAAGAGCCTTCATTTTCTGTCGTACGTCATTTGTGTTCCATTATAGGCAGATAAAGTTATTTTGGGCATTATGTAAAAGCTTACGTATGGCCTTGTATTTCCTTGACAAAACCAGAACAGCTGCACGCTTGTGCGTAAATGTCACATTATTGTTAGGTATAGTTGGATGACCATTAATATCCTAAAGCTATAGTGCTGAAACTTACGATGTTATGTGAAATGTTTATCAGATTGAGACAGAAGAAGGTTAGTACCATCTGTAGGCATTGCTGGGTTTGTAAAGATGTGATATGAAATTTCTTGATTTGTACAGTTTTTAGGGTACTGCACATAGTTGATTTTCAAATTAAAAATTTTTAAAATAAAGTTTTGTAAATACTGGAAGTCCCTTTATCTTTAATATGCTAGTTTATCATCAGCCATGGATAAATTGTTTTCTCAATTTGACTTGGTAGCTCAGAAGCTGTGATAGGAAAATTTATATAAGGATATTAGGGTGCTATTTTGCTATTTCTGCAAACATGGCATTTAAGTGCAATTTTGTGACAAAGGTAAAACGGTTGTTCTGAGCTGAGATCTGCAAGCTGTGTCCCTGAGTCCCTTCAGATGTTCTCTCCCCAATTCTTCAGCCCTGTCCTAGGTCTTGTGTTTGTCACAGAGTGGCCAACTTTTTTTTTCAGTTCTTTAATTGCTTCCACTTACATTAAACTTACTGGTGTAGATGCTGTCTGCCATTTCCTCGTGTATCTCCTTTATTACTTATCTCCATCAGCCGTTGTAAGAGGGATGTATGGACAGCTGCCCTGTGAATGAAAACTTCCCTTCCTCAGTTCTCCCTTCCTTTTCTTATTAGCAACCAGGTAGCCCCGTAAGTCACCCAGCCTGTCAGACTGACTGCTTCTCAATGAAAGCAAAATGTGTTTAATTGGCCATCTCTTGGTCAGATGGAAGTGGCTATTAAACACTGGCCATACATTTGCAACATTTTATAGCTGCGTAGACAATGTCTTAGGGATTATGTTCAATCTGGGTAATGCATTGCTAAATGCTGGAAGTCCCAGACTCTGCCTGGCCTATACTGGGGATTAGACTTCAAAAGAATAATGAATGTGAAATGAAACTCCTTTTAAAACGAATTATGTAATTTGGCTTAAACTGGCAAGCAGTTAATATTGGATATGGTACTCATTACCTGTAACTTGCATGCATAAACCCTTAAAATTATTAATTCTGCAAGCCACTGATTAGGAATCTTAATGAAAACAAGTTCTGCAGAATGTTGTTTTGGCTTTTTAAAATGTGAACACCCCTTTGGCTGTCTTTTCAGATTCTGTGAGATATTACTGCAGCAGCAGGCACAGTGGCTCCTCTAGTTTAAAATCTGATTAAAATCTGCAATTTCATTTTAAAGCCACAGGTACAGATGAATTTGGGACAAAAGTCCAGATTTTTCACTGACAAATGTGGTGGATGCATGGGCCTGCATCCGAGTTTGCCTTGTTGAAGAAACCATAACCTCCAGGTGTCTCCTTAGCAAAATAACCAGCTGCTCTCCCAAACTGCTGCAGGTGTTTGCTGGAGAAATCAAAGCCCCATATCTTTTGTTTTTCTTAAATGTTGTGGTTACCAGAACAAATATTTTATAGGATTTCTAATAGTTGCTAACACTCCAAGTATAGTTCGTGTAACCTAGAAATGGCCTACATAACTTATTTTATTTAAGGTAATGTGCACACTTAAAATTACTCTGGTTACAGTACTACCAGGATCCAGCACTTCCCAGCTAGTTCTTTCTCATAAATTTCCATTTTTATATGATTGTGCTGAACGTACCCAGTTCATCCCTTCATTCAAAATTTTTGGATCATAACCTCCTACCCTAGTGTGGCAGGTTTCTGGCAGCTTCCTTTTATCTAGCTTTCTCTTTTTGATGCTAGGATGAAGTATGAGATATAGAATCTTGCAGAAAATAAGAAAATTTTAAGGCTTGTTTGTTAATTCCCTCTGTTGTTTAGAAGCCCAGAACATCATTAATGAGAATAAAGAATACTATTACACACCTTCCAAAATGTAGTTAAAAACTAATTCACATAGGGTGCTTGAAGTTTAAAAAGTTGTGTTTGTGTCACAGATATCTCTGTTCAAAACATTTCAATAGTTTTGATATAGTTGGTAGATATGGTTTTGGTACAAGTTGGTAAAGATTTTTGCTAAAAAGGCATTTTCAGTGCCTGGTAATGCCCATTTTGAATATTGGCCATTGAGTCTGAGACCTGAACATTAACAGAACTTCTCATGGCTGTGATAGTCATATTTACAGGGGGGTTAATACCTTTATCAGAAAAATGGATTCTGGGGAGAAAAAATTAATAAGAAAAAAAAATTATTCTGCACACTTCTATCAGAAAAAAGAGTAATACCCACCACTTCCATTTTAAGGGAGAATAATAAGTGAAGAGAGGAGAAAGAAGAGCACACTTTAGATAATACTTAGACTACTTAGTTTTTTCTTCATGGCATAGGTTCTGTGTCTTGCCCCCAAGTATGCTTCCATGCTCAACTTGGGATTGCTTGTCCTGCTGTTCCTGTACTGGGCATCAGAAAAATATAAGATAGTTACCTTTTATATCAGCTTTTCTATACAAGGGTTACTCTTTTGGTAGGATACTGTCCTACTGATATTTCCCATAAAAATGCCTTCCTGATGTACATGTTGAAGAGCCTTGCTGATTGGGACCATGAATCTTGCTCCTGTGTGCCTTATTTTTACCCTGTTAATTCCTGCATTTGCAATCTGTTTTCCCAAGGGTCTCAGTTGTCCATAAAATTTTTTTGCTTGGGTGAATCCTTAAAGTATGATGGCTGGAAATGTTCAAGGTTGCTGTTTTGTCATCACTAATCAAAGTAATGTTTAAGTGTTCACCTGCCTGTTTTAATGGAGAGGGGAGTTTTGCTGCAGCTGCTCTGCATGTTTTGCAGATAGTGCATGCCCCAGCAGTTTCTGTCTTTTGGCCTGACACTTTCTTTTTAAAGTAATCTTGTTACTTCTGTTAGAAGGATTTGGCAATTTTCCAGAACAGATTTTATAAATAGACCAAATCCATGCCCTGGATTTTTATCTTTAGTATGAAAACAAACTAAAATGCTATATTTACATTTGTTTTATCTTGAGACAGAATTTTTCTCTTCCTATTGCATAATCATTTTTGACCTTTTGAAAACCAGTCTGACCAATTTTTACCATTTTAAAAACATCCCAATAAAATCTGCTTTCCTAAGAAGAACACTTGGCTGCAAGCACATATTTTAGTTTTAAGAGTCTCTTTGCAAGATCAGTGTTTAAATTAGAAGTCATTAAGTGATCGCGTCATCATTTTCCGTGTTAACCAAGCGGAAAAAGTGTAGGACAATAGATTAAATTGGCCTACAGTACTGCTGTACTGACATTTAAGTCATTACACATGAGCATGTATATCTGGGTAACCTTTTTAAATGGTCTGTGTGATCCACTGCAGATAACACTTAGTTTTAAGGGGGAAGAATGGGCAGATTTGGATCCTTACAGTAGGGTGTGTGGGGGTTTTTTTTGTAATTGAATTGCTTGCCATTTGATCATCGGAGAGACTAGGTATTGTTACCAAGTCCCCTGAGGAAAATCTCCATAGAATTGGAATATGAGAAGAGAAACAGTAGTTCTTGGACTACAGAAGTTAGGAAAAGGGTTAGTGTTCTTACTGATGACATGGTTTTATGCCTAGGTTTGATGATCAAATGCACAAAAGCTAATTTAAAATGCTCCCTACTTAGGTGGATGTCTGAAGACAAGGTGGAGTAACTGCTGCATTTTACTTGCAGTTCAGTGGCCAAACGATATCTTTGACTCAGTCACATCAGGGAGCATCCTGATTCATGATGATGTCTGATTCTATTTGTGCTGGAGTGACTCAGGCCTCCCTGTTAGATTATTATTATGAGTTTGTTTGTTTTTTCTTCAGAAAGGAATTCCAGAACTCCTCACTCTTATGGACTAAGTGTTGTCTCAGTATTAAGTCTCCTCTCTGGCCATTTCATGTGTTTTGCATTAAGCTGGAGGAAAGGGAAGGAGATGAGGTTACTGTGCTAACCTGGTGTTACCTTCTGGAATATTTGCAGCAATAGACATCTTGGGAGGGGTTAGATTATGACGTATCTGTAGATTACGTTGTGTAGTAACTCTGAATAGCAGGGACTTCAAGATGTTCTTCATCCCCAAAAGCCAAAAGAAAATGATCCATCTTCTTCCTCACCTCAGGATTTGTCTCTAGGGCATTGCATGGTTTGATTATCAGAGCCTGTGGCTCCTGCTCTCCACTGGCATGCATGGTTTGTCTCACAAAGGAGATCACCTGTTGGATGACCAGGCAAAGAAAATCTTGATCCAGGCAGAGTTTTATTAAAAAAGTGGTTTGAGATTTTCCCCACCTCTTGTGCTCCTCCCAAAAAACCCAAACCAAATAATGAAACCAGAATCTGTACTGTTAACTAATCCACAGTCAGTTTATTATGGCAAAATGTGGAAAATACACTGCAGCTTAAGGTGTGTTGGTAGCAATCTAAAGCTGTAAAAAAAAAATGTTGAATGTCTATGTCATGATGTTCTCAAATGTGCAGGAAAAGAAACTTGGATCAAATCCCAATACGTTAAGTGGTTTTACAGGACACTGTTCCAGGTTTGCAAGCCCTCTGAGCACAGTATTAAATCTCATTCAATTTCTACCTCACTGGAACTCGTAACTGAAGTGATATGAAGTCTTCTCATTAGAGCAGGTTCTAATAGAGCTACATCTTCTATTTGTAGTTTCTGAGCTTCCTCCACTGAGATGCAGTACTATACTCTTAGTTTAGGTGGATAATCTAATACTATTTATTTGCTCCGTAAGGCTTGTAAGTAGCAATGCTCTTCATTGAGTATCAGAAATCCATCCCGTGGTGAAACTTTTCTGTGTGTTTGTGCTGATGTCTGCTAACTAGTCATCTGACCCAATTCTGTATATTGAGTTCTTGTGGTGCTGTTTTGTTACTGTTGGCAGAAACGTGTCAGTGTTAGTGCCTGGAGAAGAGTGGAGTTAATTATTAGGTTTTGTCTGTGTTTTGAAATCTGTATTAGGGGATAGAATAAGGAGTAATCTGTATAGTGTGTCATACAGATAGAAAAGAAGTATTGAGCTTCGTGACTCTTAAGATTACACAAAGTATTCCTGCTGATGAAGCCTTTCTACAGTTCTGATTTAGCATCTGCAGAAATAGCAGAGCCTAACTGCAGTTACACTGCCTTGGATATGTATTGCTTTAAAAGAAATGTCTTGTAGCCAGGGTTCCTAATTTCTCTATGTGCTTCTACAGGTGTTTGCCTTTGATCACTGCTTCTGGTCCATGGATGAATCAAACACCACAAAATATGCAGGTAAACTATTTTCTATACATTGGACCACGTAAATCATTTGAGAACATATGGGAGTTGGGGCCTCTGTTTTGTGGAATTGGTTTGGGGTTGGGTTTTTTTTTTTGCATTTTGCACTGTGATGCTCAAGTGACCACAGAGGCAGACTTACACTTTTACAGGGATTGAGTCATCTGAGTGCTGGCCCCTCAGCTGAGAAGGAATGCAAGTTTTAGGGTGCCTGGGACACTGTTCAGGAGGGATGCTTTTACTTCTAAGCTATAGCGTTCTTTCTTTTATCACCTAGAAGAGCGTTTTGTGATTGTTTCTGTCACTTAAAATTTCATTTCTGCATCAGCAATTACTTCTGACTGATGCTAGTGTGCGTTTTCAGTGCTCTGCATCTCTCTGCATGATAGGGGAATAAAACATGTTCTCCTCAGACGGTGTGGTTATCTCAGGTGTTTCAAGTGATTCATAGTCTGACTGTTCAGATCCCTAATGTGTTTTGAGGGATCAGCTTTGTGACTCTTCCTCCCAAAAGCTGGATAATCCTGGCAAGATTGTAATCTTAGCAGTTTTCTCGTAACTGGATTTGTCTATTAGTATATTCGTATTTTATAAGAGGACTTGTTGGGGTAGAGAGAGCTCTGAACACTGGGATTTCAAGGCTGTGGTCCATGGAAAGGGAAAAAACCCCAAGCATTCAGTTTAGATATTCATATTATGAAGTTTTATGGCCCATAAGAAATCTTGAAGGATAATAGGGTTCATTACTTCAAACTTTGAGATCAGTGATCTCGTAAATGAGCTGCCATATATGTGTGTTAGAATATATCCCTGACTAATTTAGCCTCTGGTATAAAACCCCAAACCTTGAGGATTGCACTTGGTCATAGATTCTGCTATATTTCTTAATTGCCTGAGCAAAGAGAGGCTACTTCAGGTAAAAAAGTTTTTCACTCGTTCGGCTTTCAAGAGCTGTGTTTGTACTGAACAGATGCGCTGCACAGTACTTGTAGTTCAGGCTGGGAGAGCCTTTGGAGCCCACAGCACCTTCTTATGTGCCTGCACAGCCCTGTTTCCTTTAAAAGGAAGGAGGTGATGGTGTGCACCATACCTTGGCCCCATGTGCCTCCAGTGTGCATGTGGGAGCTACACCTCTTGGGTACACCATGGCATGAACCCACTGGCAGAGAAGGGATAGACCCGAGAAACACTCCTAATCTATTAAACTTGTTTCTCTCTTGGTTTAACCCATCTCCGGGTGAATTCAGTGGGGTTCTAGATCTATTTATTTTTCATTTGAGTCAAAGCTAGGTCTCCCTAGCGTGTTTCAGAAGTTGTAATTGGATTTGTCCTATCTGAGAACTGAAGTTTTATCATCTGTGTGTAGATTAACCTCTTGTTGGACTGGTTTCTAGAAAGCTGTGCCTCGCATCTCTTCCATTTTCTTACTGGCCAGAAAATTATGAGGTTTTATTTTGCCTATTCCAGTTAATATTCCTGCTTGGGAAAAAAGAAAACCAAAACTGGTTTTTATGTTGGCTTTTGGGCTTTTTGTTGTTTTGTTGGGGAGATTTTGTGTTGTTTGTTGGGGTTTTTTTCTTGGTGGAAGGCTGTGTGGGAGGCTTTGGTGGTGTTTTTTTTTCTTTTCAGAAATATGCTAAGAATGTGAGCTTAAAGACTTGCATACAAAAAACAATGGTTTCTCTGATTTTGTTGTTGTTGTGTTCGTTGTATGGTCTTGAAGCTATCTTGTGACTGCCAGCCCTTATGTTCTAGAACATAATGAATTTGATACAATATCAAAATAAAGGTAATTAAAAACCAAACTTAAAGTGTTTCAGGCCTAATTTACTGGATTGTTGGCTTGTTCACCTGCTTGTGCATGAACTGATGCTATCCTGTACAACAGTAGCGTTTCTTGGTTTAGGTCTAACAAACCAAATGCTGATATGGCAATATTTCAGTTTTTATATATTATTAATATTAAGGCTCCTTAAGTCTGTTTCACAGCTTGGCCTCAATGACTATGCTTTTTTGTTAACAAAAAAAATTATGGTAACTGGATTTGGTTGGGATTTCTGATAATTTCTTTGCCTCATGGAACAAACCTCCATTGTCCTAAGCACCTTGCAAATATACATCTTGTCTTGCATCCAGAGACGGTTAATTCTGTAACGGTCTTTGGTACAATCTTAGAGTCTAAACAAGCCATCTGATCGCCTGACTTTTTGAGCTAAACTGGTATCTCTTGGATGCTGGACTACAGAAGGAATGCTGATCTGGAAGCTAGGTGCATTAAACCCTCCCTGCCCAAAGTAGCTTTCTATGGATGTGTAAGTTTAATGTCATTGGCAAGAGCAGGGATTAGTTGCACAATTAAAAGGAAACATGTAAAGCTTGAAAGCTAAGTCCAAAGTGCTTGAAAATATAAGTTGTGTATGAGCTTCAGGCTGAAGTAAAATTCTTAGAAAAGACCTGTATCACAGAAATACGGTGGAAGATGGTACAGTGAAAGGTTTAACAAGTACTAGGCTACCCTATCATTCATTGCTCTTTGTGCAAAACCAAAATATACTCATCTTGCATTATGTTGAATAGATACATAGTTGTGTCTATCACACTGTATTAAAGATTTTGCTAATTAACAGTGGGACATGAGAATACACAGAATGGTGTGCACCACAGGCAACGTATGTGGATAACTCTTCTTTGTTGTTATTTTTTTTAATGCCCACAAACTCACAGTTTGTCCGCTCCTGGAAATGCACATTTGTTACAGGATCTTTAAAACTATCACATGTGATCAGACTGGCTTTATTTCTTACTTTATTGATTAATCTATGGTACTATCAGCTCTTACTAATTTTGCTTGCTGAAGAGTGAGATTCCTGTTTGGATAAACTTAATTGCATAGGTAATTGAAAACAATTCTCAGGTTCTGGGGGTGCAGGGCTGACCCTGAAATGGTATTTAGATCTCTCTCTCTTTTATGAGAGATCTTCAACTTACTTGGCTGAACATAGGGCTTCTTTTCCTCGTACTAATTTTCTTTCTGTACTTATGCTAAGGAATTACCTACCTTATCTTTCCAGCACTTGAAAACATGGGTATTGTTGCTGTTGGCAGCAGAATTGCTTTTTTAGCAATTTTTTTTCTGTTGAAATGGAAACTGCATTCTAAAATTCTAAATGATCCAATGATATCACCAACAGAAATAGCGATGGTAACCTTCATATGATGAAAAACATTTAGAGGGCATCTTTGCAGGACTGTCTCTCATAAAGATAGCAGGGAGTCTGGAGTACAGAAGAGAAGTAAAAACTTTACAAGACTTTGTGGAACTGGTGCTCTGATCTCTGTCCCCCAAGGTAAGGAGGCTCTTAACAACTCGATAGCCTGTGTTAGAGAGAGCCCCGTCCAACCTGTCCTGGGGCACTTCCAGGGATGGGGCCTCCACGGCTTCTCTGGGCCGCCTGTGCCAGCGCCTTGTCATCCTCACAGCAAATAATTTTTTCCGTATATCCCATCTAAGCCTACACTATTTAAGTGTGGTAGGCTTTTTGTTTGTTTCTGTTTGTTTGTTTTTTACACTGAATATTGATGCTGTGCATTTCTGAGCAGTTTGTGTCATTCCAAGCAAGGAATGGTTTGTGCCCACCATCGCATGCTAGCTTCTGCATCTTTTTTCTGATGATTTTTTTTTAAAAGACATAGTTGGGTGTTTGGTGAAAATATGGATCTCGTATTGGAAAGGGGTGGAAAAGAAGTCAGTGAAGTAGTTTTTGAGGAGTGAGGGGAATTTGGTTGTAGGATGGAATGAGTTTGCCTTGATCTGAAAGAGAGATGAGCATTGTCTATCGGCTGCAGTAGAGGTGTTTTGAGAGTAAGCAAAATAGCTTATTGCCATTTGTTCTTGACTTGAATGGGTGAAGAGTCAGTTCATGGATAAAGGACACACCTGCTTGCCTTGAATAGCTCATAGAGACAAATAACTGCTTGGCATTTTGGTGAAGAGGAGGATATTGAGAAATTCTCAAAGATGAGAACAAAGAATTCTTTTTACAAGCCTGGACAACAGTAAGAGCCTAATTGAAGTCTGCAATGAAGTGAATTTTTAAAAGGAAGAAAAGAAACCCTTCAGTCTGGGGAAACATTCAAGAGATGGCATAAGTAACTACTGCAGCACTCAAATAGGTCCATTCCTAGGACCCCATGCTGTATCAGCTTGGGTGTGGATTTTTCATAAACTCCCTAAGTTGCATCATGTTTGGCCTGAAATCTCAGCTCTGTGTTTCTACAGGCTTTGTTATCCTGAAAGGCCATACACCTGACTTGGAGCTAAGCTGTAACTTTATAAGAAATATGTATGCTGACTGCAGCACTTTCTTTTTTAAAAGGAAGAAAACCAGGCAATTGGCATAAAGAACTCTACCCTTCTACCCTCATGAGAGATAGTGAGTTGTGGATTTTGAGCAGACACAAGTGTCTTGTCTCTTTGTAGTTTTGACTTAACATTGGAGGTGTTCCTGGTCTACAAGAAAAATTCACCAGACTTTGCTTCCCTTTTCTCAAAAGGATGAGCAGGGGGGAGATCCTGGCCTGTGAGAACTGGCACCTCATTTGCTTGCCCCTGGGCTCCCTGGCAGCCTTGGGCATGCTGTCCCCAGCTTGCCCCTGTTCTGAGCAGAAGGTGGGAGAGAGGATGGATGTTTCTGGCTTTTAGTTGCCTCTGTAAGATGCTGTATTGTCTTAGCCAGCTGGAAGATTGGGATTTTCCATCTTAAAGATAGTAAAGGTTAGCATAGGGGAAATCCTCCTGTTAAGCAATTTTTTTTTTTAAATTTCTCCGATTTGCTGAAAATTAAGTCATAAGTTAAAACCCCTGCTTACCTCTTTAAATGCTAGGTATCTGTGGAAGAAAAGAAAAAGTATGAATTGCAGGCAGTACAGATTTATTTAGCAAAACAGAAATGCAGCAGTGTAGGCACTGGATCTGCATTATTTCTTTTGACTGTAAGCGTATATGGACATAATTCTATATAATACAGAGTTTGTAATCAGTTTGCAGACCTACTAATAAAATTCATGGGGGAAGCAGTGGTTTCTTAATAAAAAATAGCAAAATATCATGGAACATATACTGCTACCCTCAGCGCCCTGCATTTGCAAATTAATAAAATATCCATAACTGAAGTTCAGCATTTTATGTTCTTTTCTGTGAGTGCACTTGAAACGAAATCTTATTTTATCCCATGATCATTTGACTGATTACTATAAACAACACTCTTTAATGACCCATTTGTCTGTGTTGGTATTGCTGAGCTCTTAAAATATGTAATAAAAATATCATTTTAGAGTTATATATCAGTGTCTGATTGATTTTCTATTTGTGATGACAGTTTGAAAATTAAGTATTTCCTGAAAAATAAAACCAGCTTTGCTGGTGAGATTTAAAGTGGATTCCTTCCCTGATATTTAGCAGTAACAGAATCCGTAGGTCATCCTATGGTCATTATGACCATGTACAGTTTTAAAACACTTTGGTATTTGCTTTTTTTTCCTTATGAAACATGGAGGACGTTACTGGTTTATTGCTTGTCAGAAGTGGGTGATAGAAGTTTTTTCCTTTCCTGACAAATGATTTTATCCTGGGCTCACAATCACTGTGTAATATGTATATATATATTTTATAATATTTATACTCATCTTCAGTCTTTGCTTGATTTTGTATTCATGCTCAGCAAGATAGTAAGTGGCTCCCTCAGGAGCTAGTTAGAAAGCAAATTTTTGTTTATTCTACATTCTTAGTAAAATCTTCTGCTGATAGATTTCATTTATCAGTAGTTGACCATTCTCTATTTCCAGGTTGTTGAACAGTGCTCTCTCAGCATAGCTACTATAAAATGATCAAACGACCCCTGGTTGAATGAGAGGTGACTGTGCATGGTGAAAGAAATGGAGTTACTCCAGAACAGAGCAGATTTTCCTCTGGTTTTAGTTCCTATATTCAGCATTTCTGAACTGTGTTAATCCAAGTCCAGTGGCACTTCGGAATTTTATAAATTCAGCTAGAAAGATACACAAAGACCATTTGATAGTGCATCTCCGCACTAGTTTTTCTTTACAGGAGAAATTAGGTTATAATTAAAAGAAAATAAAAGTGATATACTTTCTTGTCCTATTTACATGCCTCTAAAACATTCTGCAGTCATTCCTGGGCTGTGGAATGTAGATGTTCTCATAAATAATTGTGTAGCTAGAATATTTTTTATGCCATTTTGAGACTACAGAAGTCACTACTGCATCCACTGTAAGAAATAATTTCTCCTAACTGACAGTTGCTGAAACTCCCATGCAAAGATGAGAGAGGCAGCTGATCACAGCTGTTCAGGAAGTCACCAGGCAGAGAATGTAAGTTTAAAACCATACACCAGAAGGTGAACAAATCCTGTCCTTAGCTCAGCTCTTCTTGTTTTGGGTGTACACGCAGCTGGTGTAATTGTCTGATCAGAACTCAAAGCAGACAACACATTGACCCTCTTTGTGGTGTACAAATTCTGGGTTTTCCTATTAAAAAACCAACCAAACAAAATCAACCGCTATGACTATTTTCATCTACTACATCTGAAAGATTGAAGTGCATCTAAAATCTGCCTGCTCAAGACGACAACTTTCAGACTATGAAATTCTGCATCTGATGTTTCAAATTATGGATTTGGCAGAATATGTCCTCAAACAGCTCTGTTGAAGTCTCACGGCCTCCTAATGTGCATTTTCTCCCTGAATGTCATTGGCGTGCTTTTATCTTGGTTCCAACATCACCTTGCCACAGGGTAAATTGTAATAGCTTATGATGAAACTTGAGGCCAGTTCCCAAGAGAACAACTGCTTGTATTCCTATGTGCCCCTAATGTCCCAGTTCACCAATGGGTTTCACTGAAATTTTGTTACATTGAAATTTTCATTGAAATTTCATTGAAATTTTGTTACCCAAACTCATTTGGGTATAGTTTGTGATTAAATAATGCATATTAATTGCAGAAACTACACTGAAATAATAAAAAATTTTGACATCTGTGTTATTTTCTAAGCATTCAACTTATATGGCAACTTTTGAAGAATGGCTCCCTTCACAAGATAATCACAATGTATTTAAACACGGGCAGGTGTTACACTACGGTCAGGCAATACTTTTGATCTTATCACTTTTGTACATGATGAATGTGCTCATTCATCAGTGCTCTCAATAGTAAAAAATAATGTGCAAGCCTTTTTTATTCTTGTTTTCAGTCAATTTTATTATGTTATACAATTTGAAGTAAACAAAACCAATTCTTTTCTAGGTCAAGAAGTGGTGTTCAAGTGCCTTGGAGAAGGAATTCTTGAAAAGGCCTTTCAGGGATATAATGCTTGTATTTTTGCCTATGGACAGACAGGTGAGTACCCTAAAGGGGAAGAATACTTGGTGTACATGGGAAGTGAGAACAACAAAACATAAATATTAAGGTAGATAACACCTAAAAATTATATTTTGAAATATCATTATATTACCTATATGTTTAGTGCAACCAGTGACAAGTGAATTTCCTAAAAGCAGCTCTGTCAGTATGATCCTGGTTACTACTTGTTTGGGCCTCTTTGAAAGCCCAAAAGGAGTAGTTCGTTTGGAAGGCTCGTTCAGTTTCTAGTGTTTAAGTGTGTTCCAAGGGGTCCCAAGTAATGTCCCTGCTGAAAGAAACCTTCTGGATAATTTCTCTTTTTGTTTACCTCTATCTTGTCCAAAGAATAAGCTAGCTATCTGGAGTAGGATGTCATGTTGTTCTGATACATGCTCCTGGAGCAGTAAAAATAGAATTAAAATGTGCTTCTTAAACAAATGAGTAATTTCTAAAGCATTTTCTTCTCCTTTTTTTCCTTTAGGTTCAGGAAAATCCTTTTCCATGATGGGCAATGCGGAGCAGCTGGGTCTGATCCCACGGCTCTGTTGTGCTTTATTTCAGAGAATCTCTGTAGAAGAAAATGAATCTCATACTTTTAAAGTCGAAGTGTCCTATATGGAAATCTACAATGAGAAAGTCAGAGATCTGCTTGACCCAAAAGGGTGAGTAGCTTCACTTTCCCCCACAGCTTTCTGCATTTTTGTCTAAAACTCTAAATATAGGAATTGGTTTTGGAAGCTCCTGAGAAGATTTTTTTGGATTGTTTGTTTCTATGACTTCTTTAGACAGGATTAGACATCAAACACCAGAAAAAAGAAGATATTCATATGAAGCTTGCGTATGAAATAGTAACTGGTGTGATCAGTTTAAACATTAGGATACCATCCTACTGATGAGAACAAATACCGTATGAAGTACTTTACCACTGGAAAGCAAGACCACATACAAGTAAATTCTGGGGTATTTTTGCCAAATGATCCAGGTGGTATTTGTGTAGGAATTTTCATCAGCTAGAAGAAATTTGAAGCTTATTCACACCTTGGTCCTTATGGTTTAGATGTTGAACTCTTTGAATGTGGAAGTGTGACACCTTAGAATATACTTAGGAATTCTTTCTTCTGTTTCGTCTACACAGAAATACTGGTTAGGTGCTCTGGCTTGGAGATGTGAATACAAGAAGTAGTTTGATAGGACTTTTTCAGCTGAGCACTGATAAATGTGACTTATATTTCAATTCTTGAACATAATTGTAAAAGGTGAAGAAGTATGCAAGTTAGTTTAAAAGGTAGATTTGAGACGTGGTATGTGTCAATAAAGTGTAGAAAATGTGAGAAGAATTGAAGATTTAGCAAATTGCTGGGGGGAGGATTTTTAGTTTCTTTTTTTGCTCAGCATTCTTTCTGCCAATTAAGGCATTTCAGGTTTTGTTCCAGCCAAAAATACTGGGGTGGGAGGATGCATTAAAAGTAATTCATGTATATAGATCAAAACTGGTTAAATTCATTTGAGTCTTTATTGCTTGAGTTACGAATTCTGGAATACTTTCTTCTTCCTGTTACAATTAAAAAAGACATATATTGACTTCTGCTATATAAAAGGTACTTACTTCGTATTACAGTAATTTTTGGATAATCCATGCTAATTAGTAGATTGTGCATAAAGTGTGCTTTATTCCATAGGAGTCGGCAGTCCCTCAAGGTTCGAGAGCACAAGGTGTTGGGTCCATATGTCGATGGCCTGTCTCAGCTGGCTGTTACAAATTTTGAGGTAAATCTAAACCAGGGACAAGTTTATAAATAAAACCTATCTATACGAGCAATAGGAATCTCAGAAGAGGTAAACTAATGTCTGTCTAGATATTTTGGTTCTTGAGTGATTATGGTCTCTGGCACTTGCAAAGATCTTCTCTAATTCTTCAGGATTATTTATTTCATGTGGAAGCACTAGTTTTGCCTTTATGTTAGTTACAAATATAGTAGTGGTATCTCACTAATTTCCAATTTTCACTATATATAGTATATGCCATGAACACAATGTTTGCTTGGCACAGGAAATACGAGGATTCTAATATAAGGATATTAGTCTTCCAGCATGAATTTGACTTTGTTGTTGAATACGACATTCTATTTTATATAGTTGTGTATATAGGTAATTCATAACTTAAATCACAACAGCATCCAAGCCTGCTAGATTTACCAAAACACATTCAAATAAATTAGTATTGTGGAAGCCAGTGAACCACTACAGGCACAATGGAAGTAATTAAAGCAGTACAGCTTTATGAATCATGTAGGACTTTCTTTTTATGAGGAAACTGATTTGGAAGTGTTTTTTAAAAGTACTAATTCTTTCTTTAGTGTTATATTTTGCTTTTTTATGGGTTTTTTTATTTTTCTGCAGCATCTGTGCATATTATACAGTTATAAAAACTGCTTTTGCAGCCTTTATGGTGAATGGCTTACTTTGAAAGCACTACTACTTTGTGCAAATTCTGTTAAGTGTTGTTCATGCTTAAGTTTTGGCTGATGACTTCTGAAATTGTTTTGGAAGACTTAGCAAGCACATATATCAGGTTCTGCATAATCATCTTTGTTTTACACGTGTGGTAAGGTAGAGGTTGAAGTGAGGTAACTTTTTGAGCCAATTAAGTGAAGACTTAAGATTTAGCATTAGTGCAGTTCAGTGAAGAGATGCCCTGTGTTCACTTGTGTAAGTGAATCTGTGCTGGCTGCATTCCTGGCATTAAACAATGTGATTTGTAATGTGGATGTCGCCAACATATTTCAGCAGCAGATAAGAAGGTGCATTGCCTGTAGTTGCTGGGCTTTTAAGTGCAGCACTTAGAACAGAGATATGATTTAACATTGTTCTGTGGATTCACATGTCCTCTGTACCAATACATCTCAAAATGTGCAAAGAATTTTCTCATTATTTCTACTTTCCCTTCTTCCTCTCTCCCATGTGTACACACCCTTCCACCTAGACAGGGATTTTGTTCAGCAAGCACAATACTTTGCTTTTATCCTAGCCTCACTTTTTACTCTTTTTGCTCTAGGATATTGAGTCACTGATGTCAGAGGGAAACAAATCACGAACGGTTGCTGCAACTAACATGAATGAAGAAAGCAGCCGCTCTCATGCTGTGTTCAATATTATAGTGACTCAGACACTCTATGACCTGCATTCTGGTGTACGTATTTCTGTTGATTAATTTATGAAGTTGTGATGGATTCTTCTTCTTCCTTCCTCTTCCACATACATCCTCTGTTTAGCTGTGCTTTGACTTTTGATGCCGTGGGGTCCAGTGATCAAGACTGGGAGAACCCTGGAAGAGTGAGGAAGCACACCAGATAAAACAAACAGCTGGGTCACTTTTTAAGATTGTATTGGCACCATGAAACCTTCCTAGGTCTTAGCTGTTGCTGGAGTTAATGTGCTTTAATGGCCTACTCTGCGGTAAGGTGATTGATGTTACCGCATGGCTGATTCTGGTTCCTTAGTGCTTCAGGCCTTTACTAGAAAATAGGTGGGTGACTTTTAAAGAACTCTAAGACCTCTGACAAATCCTTCTCTCATGTCTTGAATGTGATACTTTAACCCACATTATTATGAAGAACAGTGTTTCATGGTGCCAGTGTCAGGCATGTTGGTGCTTCATGCCAGTGTTTCTTAGCTGTTGTTCTCCCATGTCCCATCTGTGCAGAATTCTGGAGAGAAGGTCAGCAAGGTCAGCCTGGTGGATTTGGCTGGGAGTGAGAGAGTGTCCAAAACGGGAGCTGCAGGAGAGCGCCTGAAGGAAGGCAGCAACATAAACAAGTAAGACATCAGCATACGCAGGCTGCAAAGCCTGATCTTGAAGGAATCACTGTTGGTTCCCTGGTCTCCTCTTGGTGTGCTTGTCACAAGTCAGCTCAAATGAGCTTCATCAGAAGCGGTTCAATACGGCTCTTTCAGCTGCTCTGTGCTGAGCATTTCCTGACATTGGGATAGGGATCCTGATTCATACTTGACTCAGATGAGGGCTATATGAATTTTATCTGGAAAAAGTGACAGCAGCGCTCTTTAATTAAGCATATACCTTTTGTGATTCATTTATACACCCTGTCCCCAGGCTCATGTGTTTGTCTCATCATCTGCTCAAGGAAGAATGCAAAGTTGCAGAGTTGAATGGCTTTGTTCCAACATGAATTAAAATATGTAAGGGTATAATGCACAGTTTGAGAAAATCAGAATGAAGCTGTGTTGGTTTAGCATTGCCTTGGGCATTTGTGCTCAAGCAATGACAAGTTTCAAAGCACGTTTTAGCCATAATTACTGTGTTATTGTCCAAAAGCAAGAATTTGGCACACTATTACTGCTGTCTTAAATATACTAATTTTCTAGGAAAGAAAGAGTCTGTTACGTTAAAAGCTACTGCTTTTTCAGTTTATTCTAAAATGTTACAAAATGTTTTGGTATTTTAAGTTAACAATGACAGCACAATGTGTGTATGAACAGCATACACAGTGATTTAAATTTACCTCTTGTTGATTTGAACATGTTTGCTCTTTCTAGCTTAGTTTCTAATCTACTTTGTGTTTAATGTATCACATTGGTAGCCACATTGGCTTAGTTCTTATGAAACAAAATGATGTGGCTGTCTTTGCCTAATGGCAGATACTGTAACCTTACCCCACAGGTTCCTAGTTAAATTCAGATTGGTTTTACCAGAAACCATATTTGTATTTTGCATAAACAGAGGTGAAATTAAATGTTTCTTTCTAATTTTGCGGGAAAAATTCAAATGCCAACTCTCCCAACAGCTATTAACAAATTGCAAATATAACTATGGATACAGAAAGACTTCAATTATTTTTTTCCTTTTAAGATATTTATTCAGTGTTAAACTTGTATGGTATCAGTGCAGTAGGAGAGGGTTGTTTTCCCATGCTGAACCTCTTTGACAATACAGAACTTCAAATAAAAGCACCAAACATTTCTGTAAAAGGTATTTTAAAAAGAAAACTGGACAGCTCTACATTTTCCATTCAATTAAATTCTTATATTATATGAATCTGTATTATTTAGTCCATTTATTTAACATTCTCTATTTGAAATCTCTTTTGGAGCTGATAGGTGGAAGAGAATTCTTAGTGCTGTGCTTGGTGTCTTCTGTTAGAGTTTTGCTGTTGGAGCTTTATTGAAGTCTGACTTTTTTAAGCCTCAAAGTTGATGTACATGTTTAATCAGACTAGTTCTTTGGAGAACATTGTGTGCAATCTTCTTTAGGGTGCGCTGCAACTTACTCATTAGGGAAAGGTAATATTTTTTTCTGTAGTGCTACAGTATATTCAAACCATATACTTTACTATGTCAGCTCCTTTTCTTATTATGTTTCTTTTATAAAAAACCCCAGTAACATGTATTGGTAGCACGTGTTATGTTAATCGAGATAAAAAATGGAGCTGCTGGCAAGTAAACTTGCCACTTGTTTTATATTTTATTGCCGTGAAGAAGGATGTCGAAATAATGTGCCTATTTTATTTAGTGTCTGTACCGTTTGTTTCCGTTGAAAACTGGCTAGAGCTGTGGTAGATGCCACCTTGGTCATACAACTTTTCCCGTTGAAAACATTCTTTCCTGTCTTGGGGACAGCATGTTGCAGAGGGGGGCTGCTCTCCCGCTTACTGAAGCAAATGAGGGTTGTGTCATTTTGTGTCAACATCTTCCTCACATTGTAATAGAGACGACTTCAGGTTTTTTTCTCAGAGCTGATGTAGAGTTGCCTTGGTAAAGGAGGTTTTTGGGAGATTGGCCATACCTAATAGGAAAGCTGGATGTGCTTGTTCCTCCCCAGGATATGCTAGTTCCCATACCCAATGTAGAAGAGGAGGTGTTTAACAACTCTTTGTGGTGTAGTCAAAGAACTTCTAGAACACAGTAGTAGGAGGAAGCAGAATAAACAATCTGTCAATTAGTGGCTACAAAAAAACCCCCAACTTTCTGTGAGCGGTCTGCAATTTTCCCCCTGATTAGTAAAACTATAGCTGTTGTCATTTTAACTTTAGAATGCAAAAAGAAGATGTAGGTGGGGGCAAGGAATGGGTTGGGACAGATCTGGCTCCAAGCTGATTTGAGCGTTTCAGTATTCAGAGTTAACTAATAAAAAAGTGGATTCTGCTCACTGAAGAATCTGATTCTAAATTGTACAGAAGTAGCTTGAATGAGTGTCGCTTAGGGACAGAGTTGTTTCCCGATGATGGGGAAGTGCCACTTCTTTTCAATGCTTCTGGCTCAGGCCTGTGGTGGGAGTGTGCAAGCTTCCCACTGCCCACTAGCAAGGACAACCTAGTCATGCCTGAGGAACAGGGACAAGAGAACAGACAGCATGCAGAAATGGCACTTTGCTGTAATCTTGCAGCAAGTCCACTCTGCTTCTTCTGGACTGACTCAGTCTGCTGTGTGCTGTGGGCTTAGGCCTTCTGGTTGATTCATTGTGTAAGTACCGTGAGATAGGATCAGAGTAATGACAGATCTCTGATGCATCATTCAGCATGAAGCAAAGCAGCCGACGAGTCCTGTAATTATTTTGTTGGGCAGCCATTTCTTTTGCTGCTTCCCTTAAAGTCTTTAAACAGCTTTGTATTATGAAATCTCAAGCAAACTACATACATGATTCCAGTTTGGCTTTTATTGCAGATGTTAACAGTTACTCTTAAAATAAGATCAGTCTTTATCAGGAGCAGTAATATTATCACATTTTTTAATCCCTTGTTAATAAACTGTACCTTATAATTTCCTTTTTATTAAAATGCAGTACCCATAAATCAAATTGGTGTTGCAGCCCAGTTGGGAAAAAGTTTCCTATCAGGGGTCTTTTTGAATCCCTGTTCTTCCTACTTCCCTTCTGACAGTCCATTTCTTCCCCCTTCCTCAGGGTTTGGCTTTGGTTTTCATACTTCCCCTCATTAAAGAGGAATCAGAGGAAAGTAGTCCAGGGTAATTTTTTAGCTTTACACTCCTTGGACTCCATTGGGAGTATGCTGGTGGCGCTTTTCGGTTGTGCTGGAGGAAGTTGCTATAGAGCAGCATGGAGCATCCTACTGCTCCTACTGCAAGTTCGCTCCTGCATGTTTAGCATGCTGTCATCTCTCTCTGTGGAGGTCAGAGGCTGGAAGCAAGGACTAGTTCTCCCTTTTCTTATCCTCCTCTCACAAACATTCAGAGGTTGTTAGACTTTTCTTTAGACCACAAAACTAAACTGAACTTTCTATTTTTGCTCTGAATTTTTCAGAGGTGAATTAGAAAGGTATCCTACAGGCAAATTTACAAAACAGAGTGCTCTCTTGGGAGTTCAGATTACCTAGCCTCTCCTTAAATTTCTTTTAATTTTGCTCCCAGGTCTATGCTATCTTTATATGCAATATGGGACACCTTTTGCGGCACATGTAACGGTTCTTAATGTAACTTACCCTTGAATATCTTCCTTGAAATACTCTTCTGCAACATTTTTGTAATTTTCCAAGTGTTATTTCTGATCCAGTGGCAGTTTCAAGCGGTAGTGAGGCTCTGTTATAAATACTGTGCAAATGCTGCCTATAGACCACAATAGTATTACTTCTTTGAAAAGAAAACACAAGAGGGTGGAGTGGAACAGTACAATTTAAGATTTATTTGACTATCTAATTGCAATGCTGCTGAAGCTTTTTCCTTGGTGCTTATAGAGAGTAGCTGGATATTTGAGCATGAGTGTGACAGACCTGGAATTCTCTTGGGCTTCAGCAATGTCTGTATTAAAACCCTTTAGGCATCTGTTTAATGTTCTCAGGCTCCTTAACAAGCTCATTATCTTAAACATACTCACCCCAAGAGCCCTGATGTCACTTAAAATTTACACAAGGTTGTATAAGAATTGCATAATATAGCGCTTATATACTTTGCGTGGATTGCTGACAGTTACCCCTGTTGGTGGAAGTTGTACATGTACCAAAATGAACAAGTTGGCTATTTTCTTCACAATTCTAAGCACTTCGGGGGCTTTTCTCTTTCACACTTGTGCAGCACTTTTATAACTGGGAGATCATTTGGTCTATGCCCCCTAGAAGAAGCTGCTGAGGCTCTACATCAATTATAACCCAAGCCATTTGTCAAGGGACCTCCTAATCTGCCTCTTCTGATCAGCAGCCTTCTATGGCTTTGTGACTGCTGGTCACTGGTTCACCAGGCAGATGAGTTCTCATGGGCCATAGCTGGATTTGTTCTGAGGATGCCTCCTTATGGCTGGAGAACTGTTCAGTTTAGTTGGCATTTGAGTCAGTGTTTTTAAAACATTGTTCCCAGAGACAGGGGTTCTTGCTGTGCTGCCAGCACTGACTTGTAACATGTCATGAGCCAGTGTCCAAATCAGAAAGATTTTTATCCTCTGAGGAAAGGTAGATGTCTAATCAAGGGCAGTGATTTTTCATATACTGAAGCAGTCTATTTTACACTTTTCCGACTATTCTAGATATTTCAGCATAGTCTCAGTCTTTCTGAAATATGGTCTTAGTAGCAACTGAGATGAAACACTGTTGATACCAATTTTCTCCTCCAAATAGATAACTTTAAAGAAATACACTGCCTTGTTTGGAGCAGGGCAATGGGCTAGCTGATCTCTGGTGGTCATTTCTAGCTTAAATTATCCTATGATATTTTAAAAATTGGATGTGAAGCTCTGCAGAGCAATCCTTTTTTCTGTGTTTTATTAAATCTGCATTTGGAATGTGTGTTAAAGCTGTTCTGCTGTTTTGCATTTATAGATCACTTTCAACATTGGGCTTGGTTATATCATCACTTGCTGACCAAGCAGCAGGGAAGGGGAAAAACAAGTTTGTGCCTTACAGAGACTCTGTACTCACTTGGCTTCTCAAGGTAATTTATATTTTTCGTTCACCATGTTCACAAGATGTCAGCTTAGTCATTTGTAGGATCATTGTAGTATGCCTCTGTGTACGTGGGCTTCTTATCTTTTTCTAAAGAAATGAGTGAAGGAACTCTCGTAGCTATGGTATTCTGAGTAATTTGGACAGCTAAGTGTATCTTGTGTTAATTCTTTGTAAAATCCTACTTGACTATTTTCAGTTGTAATGGAATCAAAGGTGGTAGAGGTGGCTAGAAACGTTTATGGAACATACAGATTAGTTTATATCCAGAGTACATTTCAATGCCTAAATAGTACTTTCAGTGCCTTTATTAAGTATTTTAAGTCTCTTTGTGAAGACACTGTATAGTCTCAGAACAATTTTTAACCCTCGAACTTTCTGTGGCTGCACTACAGGACAACTTGGGAGGAAACAGCCAAACTGCCATGATAGCCACAATTAGTCCAGCAGCAGACAACTACGAAGAAACACTCTCAACTCTGAGATACGCAGACAGAGCCAAAAGGATAGTTAATCATGCTGTGGTGAATGAAGATCCAAATGCTAGGGTCATCAGAGAATTACGTGAAGAAGTTGAAAAACTGAAAGAGCAGCTCTCACAAGCTGAGGTAACCTTACTCACAGTATGATGTAAAATGAGTTTCCCAAGGAAATGTCGTGTTCTGTGTGGAAGACTAGCTTTTTGACAAAATGTGGAAAGGAAGAGTCTTGCACCCATTCTTTTTTCTTTCTTTCCTTTTTAAAAAAAATAATTAACCTTTTTTCCTGAATCCAACATAATGTATGCTTATCTTTAATAAATGAGGACAGCATTGTACTGATAGTGACCCTTTTCAGTTCTTGAGGAACTTCAGGCCAAGCAATAATTGATGCAGCACAGATAAGGGCTAGATTACATCTTCATTGTGTAGACTCACTTATTAGTTAGAATAACTAATTAGTTAGAATTAGTTAGAATATTAGCAGAATTTTTTTTTTTGCATTGATGGACTATATGTAATGTCAAATGGAAAAGCGTGAGAAGTCATAAATCTGTTACTGGATGACAAAATTTAGGGGACATTTCTCTCTGACATTTGTGAAAATCTATTAAAAATTGTCAAAAATGCAACACTGAAAACCATCAACAATTTGCTTCACTGCCTTAATAGTTGACACTCTGTGACTGATGCTTTTATTAGATTTATACTTCTAATTGAAGAATAAAATGTTCAGGTGGGATAGTTTATTTGGTATCCAGGATATCTGGACAAATTAGGCACTTAACATATAGGAAAATATTTTTGATCTTTTCAGGCAAGACAGAAAATACTGGTGAAAAAGGAACAGAACTGTGTTTGAGGGTAAATTTGTGTGGTGTTTAAATTTCATCTTCATTTAAGGAAGAGTGTGAACACTTCCTTATAGACCGAAATGGGAAAATCTTCTTTAAGGAAAAGGAGCCATTCACTTTTTTCATAAATAAAAACCTGTTCTAAGCCCTTATTTTAATTTGGAAAATATTATTATAGTGTGTTGTTAATTATATTGGCAGGCTGCGGCTGAACACAATCAGTAGGAAGGTGTCCAAAGTCTTACTGATTATTTTGTTAAGTGTTTTTTCTTCTACTTTGCCTTAAAAACAGTTATATAGGGTTATAGGCCAGCCTATTCAATTGTTACTTGGCACTGGATGTATTCAAGCCCTTTGCTTTTGTTTCCTGTTGTGAAATGAGAAACCTGTCTTAGCTCCAGAACATGCCTTCCTTTGAAGGTAATCAGCAGGGTCAGTGTGAAAGCTTTAATGCATCTCTAGGAACATTTACAAAACCAAGACAGAATGGAAGGCTAAATGTCTAGAGGAATTTGTGTTTGAAACTACTGTTGGAAGAAAGATTTTGCACTTGTACTTCAGACAACTAGGACTTAAAAGTTTTTAAATACTCACATATTTTCATACAGACAGTGGAGTTTGAGTGGCCAGGGCCAGAGATTTGTTTTTTCTATTAGCTCTGGAGCTATGTCAATCTTCAGCTATTTCAGATCTGGACCCTTTATAGGTTGTTTCTGTCCTCTTCCTTTGCAAGTGACCTATTTCTTCAACTTCTACCATGGAGAACCTGGAGATAAAGTAGAAATCTATACTTGTTGCATTTGATATCATGTTGCTGTGTTCAATTTCCTTGTGCAAGCAGTGGTAAGAATAGCTGAGGGGTTTTTCTGATTTCTACCTTTTAGGCCATGAAGGCACCAGAACTGAAGGAAAAATTGGAAGAATCTGAGAAACTAATAAAAGAACTAACAGTCACCTGGGAAGAAAAGCTAAGGAAAACAGAAGAAATTGCACAGGTACTTCAGAAATTTTTAGAAGGAAAGCCAGATACTCATATAGTACTAGTCAGCTGAACTTCATGAGCTTTAGTGGACTATGCTGTTTTCCCCACCAGCTGTTTGAAATGTCTCTGAATTTTTGTCTTTTCCCCTTGTTTCTGGTTTTGGGGTGGGTTTGTTTGTTTGTTTCTTGGTTGGTTTTGGTTTTTTTTTTTAAAGTCTAAATTTTATTAGCATAAATCTAACTGTGTCGTGAGATCATTGATAAAAGCTAATATTTTATTTTTAAATAAAGCATCAGAATATTTTTAGGCAGCTCGTTTATTTATAAGAGCACAGTGGGACCTAGAACATGCTTCCCTTGAAGTGACTAAGAAAGTGGAGAATTACAAAAGGATCAGAATAGTAGGTGGTATTTTTTGTTTTTGCTTTTAGTCATTTCTGACCAGAAAAGAAAAATCTGTACATGTAGTCACTAATGTTTTATTATTATTGTACATAAAAAACCCCTTCTGGATTCCAGTGCACTTTTCCATCATTTCCTCCATCCATGGCTTGTAGAATAAATGTTATTGGTTTCCCTTTCTAGTCCTAATGTTCCAGAAGCATGTTTTGGCGCAACCATTGTTTAAATAAATTAACACAAAAAAAAAAAATAAAAAGGCAAGGAGAAAACCCAAACCTAACCAGCCAAAAAGAAAACCCCAACACCCAAACTGTAGCAAAAAAAAGACACATGATCAAGTAAGTGCTTTATCTGAATTAATAATAAAAAGACGAAAGAATAAGCCTAAACTATGGCATGCTATTTTCTAAATCATCTATGACTATGATTATCTTTGAAGTAATTGGAACTGACATTCATTTTTTACTGACATAAAGACTCAAAGCCACACTGTGTTACTTATAAGTAGGTTTAATAAACTCAACAGAACTGTGCAGGTAAGCCTAATAAATTTAATAGGACTGCTTAAGTAAGGTCCACTTTGGGGAGGCAAGATATTTGAGGATTACTGACTTTTATGGTTGGTGTGTAAAATTAATTTCTACTGACCCTATGGTACCTGACCAGTGTCTGGTGGTGGTACACAGAATGCATACTCAGCATGTACATCTTCAGCTTTAGTTCCTCTATGCTTGTCCCTACACATTGCAGCAGGCAAGATTAACCTATTTTTGTGCTTACAGGAGAGGCAAAGACAGCTGGAGAGCATGGGAATCTCCCTCGAGTTGTCAGGTATCAAGGTTGGGGATGACAAGTGTTATCTGGTGAACCTGAATGCGGACCCTGCGCTCAATGAGCTTTTGGTTTACTATTTAAAGGTAAGGATGTGAACTGGGTATTTACACCGAATGGAAGGACATTTGATTTGAATTTCTGGCTCTAATTTGTTACTCAGAGGGAATGTAGATGTTTTTGGTGCAGCAAAATAGGATAGGCCTCCTCCTACTGTGTAGGCTTTTGTTCTCCCTTTGCAGTTCAGCTTCACTGTTTTCAAATTGATCTTGTGGTTGCCAGCAGTGGGAGAAATGCTCAGTGGGTGCCAGTGTTGAGATCAATGCTAGCTTTTCCAGACAGGATGTGCATAGGGTTGCCTTCTGGCCTGAACTTGAAGCAAGAGCTTCATGTTAGATGCCTCTTTTTGTTAGGAAGCTGGGGATTGCTTAAATATGCAAAGAGTTAATCATAAAGAGATGATGTTTAGTAGTAATCAGTAAGAGTAACATAGTCTTCCGTGACAGGGAAGCTTATGATAGAGGGGGTTAAGAGAAGCACTGTTAAAAATTTACAGAAATGTATTTTCCCAGTGTTGTTGGTTTTTGTACCATTCTGTTTAGCATTTCTCACGTCAGAGTGAAGTAGTGTCAAATACAAACCTCGTAAGTTTGTAGGAAAATGTGAGCTGCCTGTCAATAATATATAAAAGACTATTCTGTCTATTTTTATAGCTGCTCTTCTGCTTTGGTAGCTGAAGGAGGGCTTCTGCATTTGAACAGTAGCAAATAAAACAACCTCTCAAACACTAACAAACTATTTCAGTAGAACTTAAAATATGACTTGGAATTATGTAGAGAATAGTACGTTTAGTTGAGTTGTTGTATAGCTGCTTTCTGAAAACCAGAGAACTCTGCACCTTGTTTTACTGTCCATGCTGTTCTCTTAATTATGCCTATATGACATGGCTGGTTTTCTTCTGGCTTTTGTGTTTAATGTATGTATGGAGGCATAGTATGAGAATACTTTTAAATTGGAATTTGTGTGTCAACTGCTTTATTTTGCTTTAGCTAAAATTATGAAGATGGAGTTCAGGGCAGAACAACAGTTTGCATGTGACTGTTAAAGTCTTCAGATCTGCTGTGGCACCATTTCTGCTTGACAGACACACAAACTGTGCAGTCTCAGCACTTCAGCTAATATTTTCTTAGTTATGTCAACAGTGGTAGTTTGCTTGTCTCTTAGTAACAGCTTCTTCTCTAGGATCACACAAGAGTTGGTGCAGATACCTCTCAGGATATACAGCTCTTTGGTATAGGAATCCAACCAGAACACTGTGAGATTGATATTACTTTAGATGGAGAAGTTACACTCACACCAAAAGAAAATGCAAGGTAAGGAAGATCAGCAGCACTTTCCATTGAAATGGGAATTTTCTTTTCTTTGACAGAAGATGACTTTCATGCATTTTTATTTTACACAGGCAGAAGTGTCCTATGTTCTGATCAATGAGTATTTTCAATACAGTTGACTTAAACAGATGCTTAGAGGGAAATTCAGTGATTAAAACTAAGATTTCACTGCACATGTGAACACCCACCCACCCTCTCTGCGGGGCAACAGGCTATCAGTGTTTTGGCTTGGAATAAGCCATCTAAAGAAAGTATTTGGTAGGAGTGAGGGGCCATTGCCTGTCTGAATCTTGGGTAGTAACGAGATCCCCGAGATGCCACTGACTGTCCTGGCCTGTGTGATGGGATAGTAGCCTGTGTCTTGATGGCAGAAAATAAATGGTGCCTCGTGAGTAGTTCCTGTTGTAAAGTTCAGTATTTTGTGAGGAAGAGGTGCTTTAAAGATCTGAATTCTTTTCTAAATTCTTAATTACTGTTGTGTCTAGTTAATATGCAGTGTAAAGTCATGCTTCTCCTTTTGTTTCTATTTCCGTATTTTAATTATTTTTCATTCCAAGGGCATTGTGGCTCCTTGGGTGGAATTGTAAATGTCTTTGTCACTTGATCTCCAATGACATGTGATAAGCAGTACCTTTGTCCCTGTTAATAGTCATGCTACTTGTCTGAAATTTGAGTATGTAAATAATGTACAGATTAGTATCAGAATGAGAAACTGAAGTTTGAGCGACACATTGAAAATCTAATCTCTTTCATTCTTCCTTTAGTAAAATGCATTTGTATTTTTCTTCTGCAGCCTACAGTACAAAATTTCAAACAGATGGGATTCAGGCTTGGGGAGATAGTGTTACTGTACTGGAAATCAGTCATTTTGACTGGCAGGAACAAGGGCACGTGTCAGCGGAAAAATCATATTTCGTTTTACTCATGCCTGATCTGCAATGCTTAAGTAACTGCTCTTAAGATAATAGTATCAACAGAAATTTAGCTACCAGAATTTCATTGAAAAAAGTTAAATAAAGATCTGATTTAAAATGAAATGCTTACACGTTTGTATTGACTTACGTGAGAGAGACAGCTGAAATGAGAACACTGCATCTAAAAAGGCCTTTTTCATTTTACTGAAGTTTTTTTCCCCTTTCAGATAAAATGCTCTGCTTTGTGACTCACACATGCAGAAGTTCAACAGCTCAATTTTTCCCATTTTGTGATTGAAACTTAAATACAAAGAAACCTACAAAGAAATACAGCAGTATACCAGATGTTCACAAAAATAGACCCTTGTTAATAATAGAGACTCCATTTGTTGAAAGAATAAAACTTGGATCTAAGAATCTTTTCTTACGCTTGAATGCCGAATACGTTACCAGCGTGTTTTGCAACTCAGTGTTGACTAAGTTGTGTCTTGCAGAGCTCTATCAGTAGGATTTGCATACAGTCAAGTTTAGAATGTTTATAAGAAACAGGCAGTGACCCAGTTTGAGAAACAGGCATTTAAAGAAAACTTTGCAACCAAAATCAACCTTGTCTGTATGTTTACTGAAGAGTTGCACCAGCCAAAGGCAGAGGGGAAAGGTGCTAATTTTGACAATAGAAATCAGACCAGTAACTTTCCCATTGTTCCTTTCATGAGAACCTAGCAGGTTTGTTACCACATGATACAAATGACTGTCAGTAGATGGGAGAAATAGCAACTCTTCAATCTTTTATTTTCAAGATTTCACTGGAGTTGTATTTTCTTCTTTCAGATCCTGTGTAAATGGTGCACTGGTATGTTCTGTCACTCAGTTATGGCATGGAGATAGAATATTATGGGGAAACAACCACTTTTTTAGGTAATAGTTGATGTTTATATTCCACCCACTTTACATTCAGCATATTTTTTTTCCTTTCATTGTTCCACATAAACTTTTTGTATAAACTGAATTTCCATTTTTACTCAGAATCAATTTACCAAAGAGGAAACGTCGAGATTGGCTGAAAGACCTTGAGAAAGAAACTTCCTTAGGAGAGCATGATCTGGATGCAGCTAGTGAAGCTTCTTCAGAACCAGACTACAACTACGAGTTTGCACAAATGGAAGTTATTATGAAGACACTGAATAGTAATGGTAAGGCAATGACCAAATAAAAATGTTCTTTTGGACAGTCTAACAAATTCAGCCTGGAACTCAACTGCTGGGTAAAACAAGCAGTACACTTGTTCAAGGGGCCTTTGGAGGATTTTCAGGATAAGATATTTTACAGAAACAATGTTAAGTGTGTGCATATATAGATATGAAACATATATAACTATATATATATGTAAAAAAAAATGTGCACCTAGGTATAAATACGCACACAAATTAGTAGTTGGTTTGTGCCCTGGCACACAATTTTATCGGTATGTCTCCTCTCCTTTATAGTGCAGCTGAGTCGTAAGCCATATGCCCATCAAATCATCATCCACGTTTACTAAGTTCCTGGTTTTGCAAGTTACTGCAGAAAAAAGGGGTGCACCATATATGGCTCAGTTAGTTTCATCCTTTTTGTATCAAATATTACTTACTAGAAAAAACACTGAAATGATAACAAACCAATAGGCAAATGCCAACTTGTTTTTCAACATTTGATCACTCTCAATATTTCACGTCATCTTTGTAAAAACGAATTGCGATGCTTTTTTCTGGAACAACACAATAAGATACAATATAGATAAAATAATGGTATGGTGTATATAAAACAATATGGCTTTTTCATGATTTCCAGAAGGCAGGTCATAGTTCATATGATACAATAGAGTATGAAGAAATGCTAAAAAACTTGGTTAACTACTGAATGCTTTGTACAGGTGTTTTAATACACAAACTCTGAGAGGCGAATACCTCGGGGTTTGGTCCCTGACCAAGAAGACACAGTAGATGGTGTTTCGTTGCTTTCTGTTCTCATTTCTTCATATCTTCACAGTATTTCCATTGTTTGCTGTGGTTTGCATGTTGAAATACAGCATTTATTTTTTATTTCATCTCCTCTTATTCTTTGTCTGTTTTGCCATTGAGTACAGCATGATGGTTTCATATGTTTAATGCAGCAATGCTTTGCAGGTTTTTTACAGTTTTATTTTTAATGAGATTGCTTGTGTGAGTTACAGGGTCAGGTCACTTTAACTGACATGAAATTGCTGTTGGATAACAGAAGTATTCTCATTATGGTTCACTCATACCAGGAGATGAATTTCAGATGAATCTGCCATCCTGGTGGTCTTCAGTGTTGTCATCCCTTGTGAAGATTCTGTTGCCTGTTTTAAGGCCTCAAACCATCCCATATCTGTGCCAAAACTGGGACAAAGGTTTTGAACTCAATTGGCTCGTGCATGAGGCTGCTGGAAAAGTCTGAAAGCATTAATTGATGCTTGATCTGCTTGTTACTAACTGGAGATTTGACAGAAGTGTATCAGTCTACAATGAGTCAGTGTTCTTTGAACAGGGGGTCACATTTTTTGGTTTTCCGTGTGTTATTATCCAGCTGATTGAAACGATTCTTCACAACATTCCAGTGTCTTTACGTTTTAGTTCAGTAAGCTTTTCTGACTGTGGTCCAGGCCAGTTTTTGTTTCGTTTGGTTGCTTTCCGTGTCTTGGTCAAGAACAGTTCAGACCTTGCTGTTCCTTAAAGCTCTTTCTTCCCTACTGCAGAGCAAATGTTTGCAGTCATACACATCACACTGTTACCGAAGTGTCATATCCCAATTTCTGCTGCTTCTGCTCGCTCCCACATAGGTGTTGCTTAACTAAATTGGAGTAGGAAATTTTAATAAAATGCTAACAAAACAGGTGACTGTGAGGATCATAGCCTGGTCTTTTGATTTGAAGTTAGATAAACAGAACCTAGTAGCACTTTCTCAATAGTATAGCTAAAGTACCTTTTTTCTGACAGGCTTCCAGTTTGTGTAAGAAGTAAAGCAGCTTTGTTACAGTACCGTTTATTTATTCTCCCTTAAAATGAAAAATAAATATGAATAAGGAAGAAGAAATAACTAAATGACTGAAGACTGCTAATTCTATTTTACATATTCTCTGGAGAAGTCCTAAGGAGGGAATGAATAGGTGTTTTGAAAATTTGATTAGATAATTATTTTATAAGCTTGTATAAATACAGCCCAAAGCAAGAGAGTTTGGTTTTCCTTTGTTTTGGTTTTTGGGTTCTCCCCTCCCCCCGGATTTGTTTAAGAATTATAATACTTTTTAAATAAATAGCCTGACTTCTCCAGGATGCAAACACATTTGTTTTTATGGCGTGTAACCAGTACAACAGTGTCACAGACTCCATCTGGCTCCAAAGAACCTCTGAGGAAAATGTGTAACTTTGAAAACTGCTGTAAAGAAAACATCCAGATTCTTTCCTTCCTTCAGCATGTTAACATTCTTTGTGGGATTCTGTCAGATCAGCTTTGTACTGCTAATTTGTGATGCTGGTCAAACACAGAATGCATCAAAGAAGTTTACTTTATTCCTGTATATTGTGCAGTGGTTAAGTAAACAATGTGATTAGGTTAGGCAGCTCCTCATTTTAGCAAACAAAACTGTTACAGCTCAGGGAGAGGATTTTCATTAAACTTAGCAAAGCAGCCTGTGTCATAACCCTCTTCTAGCTTACTTAGAAAAATATACTTGCAAGAAATCTTCGGGAATTTATTCAGCATCAGTGTGACTGGATTAACAGATTCCAGATGTGAATTAAGTGACACTGTAGCAAGGTAATAAATGCTGTTCATCCTCTGAAGAAAATACATCTTTATTCTCGGTGTTAGTAGTCTATGATTTTGCCGGGGATTAACTGCATATGAATATTTTTTTCAGGGTCACTGAACTCTTGTCACATAAATATGTAAAGGATTGGGACTTGGAACTTTTTACACTGTATGGAATTTGCTGTGTATTTAGCAGGCACTGGGTAGAATCTTCCTTTATTTATTTGACTTTGCATGAGGAAGCTAAAATTTTAGAACACAGTGTTTAAATTTAATGTAAACACTATTGCAGTTCTTTTGAATTGTAAAAAACTTGACCATTTATTTCTTCAAATTCTGCCTAGATAGTTTATGACTCACACCATATTTTACTTTTTTCCTGTGACAGGTTTAGGGTTTTCTTTGTAAACTCTTTCAAAAGCTAAAATAAAAAGTTTTCTAAAACGGTGAACTTTAAAAGCATAACCCACCTATTTTTCTTTTTTTTCCCAAGCAGTACAGGATTATGTCCCAATTGGAAAGTTTTATACTAGGGTCTTGATTCTTGTTCCAAATATTTATCATGGTGTAATTTGATCCTGTGGTGGTTGTGATCCTGTAAATCTAGGTGGCTGAAAAGATCACTTTTATTAAAAGAAATCTGCTCCTTGAACTCATAGCTGTTCTTTGAGCAGTTTAGGAAAGTCTCATCTTAATGAGTCAGCCTTAGATTCATTTCCTGTGTTTGCAAACACAATGGAGGGATTTTAATTTCTTCCATGTCTCTTCTCTATCATCTGCGTAATACCTGATTTTCTCAAACATTCTTATGTATAAGCAAAATTAGTTTGGGAATTATGCAGCAAAGCCTATGTATTTTAAGGTAGTTCTGGTGTTATCTGGAGGAGTTAGGAGGATAATGATGGTGCAGATGAACATTAATAACTTTGTTTGTAGTTCAGAATTTTAGAACTTGGTTCAGTCAGGGGTTTTTGTTGCACTGTCTGTTTAAAAGCTAATAATAGCTAACTTCTTTCTGAGAATGTCATGTACTAAAAAGTAATATTTCTGGTTATTTTAAGACACTTTTATGCATCACTAGTTTGCTATTTGGTTGCTATTTATACTGACTGATTTTTAACTTTGTGCTTTATAATTACCGTTGTGGTGGTATTTATCGTGCTTTTGTGTGAAGCCAGTGATTTCTTCCATGAATAAGGCCAGGGCCACAGAAGCAACTTGCAGAAGTGTTTGCAAAAAGCAAAGGGAAGATGGTTTATAACTAAATCACACAGATTGGGTTTTTTGAGTGGCACACCTCTAGTTCCAAAGTGGGACAGTGTAATTAAATCTAGGTTTATTTTTCTCCCTCCTTTGTGACAGACTGGCATCCTTAAAAGTTGCAGCAGCTCTTTTTACTTTCAGAGCTTTCAGAGATGTGTTCACGAACCAGATTTATATACTGGTAGTACATAGAGCTTACTCTACTAAATGGCTCTTTCAGAGGCAGAGGCTGGCATTGGACTTAACCCTGGGAACAGACAGAGTAATGTTTCATTAATTTGAATACACTTCAGATTTATCCCTAGCTGATTGACACAAGCAGTTTTTTCAGGATAGAATATCCAAACGAATATTTGTTCTGTGTTGATACCGAGATGAAATGTGGCTTGTAAAGCTAAATGCAGAAACCCCCCCCCAGGACATATTTTGTCTGCCTCAGTGCTGTGCAGCACATTAATGCAGTGTGATGTGTGAGCAGTCAGACCATTTGTTTGTCTCGGTTTTCGTCTGCAGCTCTCCAGCATGTTTCATTCTCTGCCAAAACAGAGAAAGTAAATTGCTTTTTACTTCCTTAAGTAATTTCCTCCTCTGGTTAACATCATCTTCCCTTGTGTTTTGCTTTGTTTTTTATTAATTTGTTTCCTTTTCCATCTATTCTTTTTTTCCTACTGGGATTCTGGAATATATTACAACTATACAGCACTTAAATATTCAATGGACAAGGGTCTTAACCATGGTTCTAGCCTTTTGCATGCCATTTGGTTTTTTTTATTTTTTGTTTGGATTTATCTATTTAATGCAACATTTAATAATTTGGCTTTTGTTTTGGGGTGTAATTTGTGTTTGCAAAGACTCTGGGGTATGTTGATTGTTGTTACCAACTAAATAATGGGTGTCCTGTAATACTGAAATGGCGTGTTCTCACATTTCCTGGATTTTTTTTTTCCTCTTTTTTTTTTTTTCATTCCCTTCTTTTTTAGACCCAGTACAAAATGTGGTCCAGATCTTGGAGAAGCAGTACTTGGAGGAGAAGCGGAGCGCTCTGGAGGAGCAGCGGGTGATGTACGAGCGCGAGTTGGAGCTGCTGCGGCAGCAGCTCTCCCCAGAAAGGCAGCACCAGCACGGCAGTGACAGGCTCTCCTACACTGCTCAGGCTGCTCAGCAGAAAGTGAATCTCTGGACAGAGGAGAGGTGAGAATACTGGAGTTGAAACAAACAAATTAGTAAGAATTACAAAGGTTGAAAGATGGTGCTTGAACCCGCCATCCAAAACCAATAATATTTCTTGTGGAGCTGATGTGCAGAGCGAGATCTGCACTTCCACCAAAGCATTAGCATTTTGTTTAGGGTTAAGTTCTGATGTGTAATGTGTGCAAGATGTAACTCACAAAAGACATAAAAATTTAGCTTTTTTTTGAGCAGTATTATAGGTCAGTTTTCTGTGTGGCTTTTTGGTTTTTTGGTTTTTTTTAAATTTGAAAACTGCTTATGAAATGTTTGGTTTAGCAATTATTGGTTTAGTTCTTGAAAAAAAGGGAAAGAATAGTACAGAAAGGTAAATTTGTCAACGAAGACTGAGGAGTCCAGTAAGGACTATTGTGTTTGGCAAGTATACAGTGAGAGCATAATATTTTGCAATAAAAAACCATAAAAAATACAGAGAACGGGGATCCGTATGTGTTATATGTATGTGTTTCTAATTGTAAGCCCAGCATTAGAAGAGAATTGCTCTGGTTGAACTGCTTAGGAAATTAAAGGCTTGCCACAAGGTGAACTGGCCTCTTTATAGCATGGCACCTTAATGCAGCCTTGGTGAAAGACCATCATGAGGTTTGCAGGAAGAGTTAAAATGCAGTCTAGGAAGATGTGAGCTGAGTGTTTTCATTCTGACAATGAGAGAAGCTTACTCTTGGTTTTATTGAGGAGAGAAGGATGCCAGCTCCATGGAGAAAAGTTCAAGGGGCAGCAACCAAGATGATTTAAGTGTTATGAATACAAGTGAGTATTCTGTCATGGGGCTAATTCAGCAGGAAGAATGCTTAGATGTTCTAACTGGTTTCTTGTAAATTTCTTTCTTCTGTTTCTTTTAAAACAGAAGCTTCCTTATTCACTCAGTGTTTTCTTCTATATGTAGTGAGTTTGAGTGCTCTTTTCTATCTAATTATTTTTGCTTTATTCTTCACCATTAAAAAACCAAATCCATTTACAAGAGGGATCTAAACGAAGGTAGTCAAGATTGTTTTGCAGCTTTCAAGGTGAGAGTGTTACAAATAGAACAGAACAGACCTAGGTTTAGTTTTTGTGCAAGATTTTGTTTTGTAATTTCTGCCCAGTTTAGCCTGGGAAAAAAACCTAAACAAATAGCCAACTGTTGACCAGCAATGACTAGAATGTTTTTCATGGCAAGTGTAGGGAGTAGTTCTATGATTCAACATTAATTAAAATAATTGTTTGCCCCTGTAAAAGCTAAAAACAGAATCACTGGGAACTGAATGTAAAATATTGCAGAGTCGTGGCTGGGATTCGCAGGCTCTTTTAGAGCTGCAGAAGGAGTGCGGAGTGAGAAACGTGTTAGGTGGAGCCCTTTCTATTCAGAACTGCTTTGAGCACAGTAAGGCCATCAAGAAATCATTGATAAAGCACTGAAGTAGCAGAGAAGAGAACTGGGCTTACTGGTAAGGGAAGGCAGGACCTCTAAAAAGATGCAGCAGAAGGGAAAAGGAAGTAGTAAAAAGCTTGCCTGTCCTTGAGAGCTGAGAAGAAAAAATGGTAATTGATTCGCTTAAAATTAACCACCACAACCATGTAATAACATAAAAAAAGAATCTGGAGTGATATCAAGGCTAAGTGTTCTGTCAGCTTTTACTTCTCAATAGTTGTTAGATGTTTCTGAGGGGAAGCTGTGCTTTGAACAAGAAGTTTTTCCTCTGAATTTCATAGGTGAATGCTTTACTCTGTATAACTGTTGAACTGCTTGAAGCCTGTGTTTTGCTGCATTGTAAAAAAGAGGAGAATGGATTCTCTTTGGAGTGATCCGTGAGGAGCCTGATAATGTTTTAATGGAACTGCCATTGAATAAGCAGTTTTCTGGAAGAACTCATTATCAGTTTCCTGTCTTCCAGAAGATCCTCTTAGGTATACTTTTTATTTACTTATATTTCTAGAAGAGGTTTCGGCTGCTGAAAAAAGAGGAAAAAAAAGAATCTTCTTAAATAAGAAACCAGAAAAAAAAATCTTTGAGTGATTTCTGCTGTAAAAGCATGGCAACATGTTGCTGAGAGGATGTTTACCAGCCAACTGGCCAGAGGGCAAGAAATCCAGGGAAGAATGGGAAGACTAGGTGTGAAAAATGTGCAAAAGTTCCAAGAGTCTGGATTGTAGGGGATTTGATTGGTGCAGTTTTAGTTGTCTCTCTGTTGCTGTTGCAAATGAAGCTGAGCTCTATTGGGTCAGCCAGCAAAATGAATTTGATAAGTATCAGATGTGGGCACATATCTGTCAGATCAGCTGGAACACATTGCACAGAGGTTATTCCAGCTTTCTGCTGACTGTAGAAGGACAGATGATACCTGGCCTGGTGTTAAATCCTGTTGGCATAAAGTTAACCCACTGTAACTTTGAACAAATTTTATTTGTTGAGGTGATGGTGTACTGGACCAGGGGTTTAGTCCAGCATATCCTGTGTCTGGCATTGGGAGCCCCAGAGACTTGCACTGATACCTCGTGAGTGTCAGTTGTTTCTCCTTGTCTGGCTTAAATGATTGTTTCAGGATTTCATGTTCAATGACTATTTGCTCAAGTTAATACCCTAGAGGAGCTTGTCATATCTTTCGTGTAGTAAGAATTAAGAACTTCTATCTGAAACTTTTTTTTTTTGCTTAACTTTCTGGAGGGGTTCTGGCACAGCTGTACCTGGAAAAACACAATCGTTATAAGAACTGCCCATAATAATTGGTTGAGTTACTTGTAAGTTCTCCTTACAGTCTTAAACCATTCCTTTCTCAAGAATCTAGCTCAGATTGGTGTGGGAGCCTCCCAGAAAGCTTTCCAGATGCTGGTGTCCCAGATTAAGGAAGCAACTGGCTGTAGCTAGATCCAATGGCTCTTATAGCACTTACATACAGATCAAAGCTGCCTTCTATTTCTCAAGTTAGGCAGCTGTCTTGCAGTGGCTGTAGGTGTAGTGCACTCTCAGTACCAAAACTTTCTTGTGATTAATTCTTGACTACCTTAATTTTCTGTGTGAGTCCAAAATTACATCTCTCTGTGGAATATGTCACTCGCATGGTCTGGAATTGCTTATTTAGCCTGGAAAACAGAAGCAAGAGGCAGAGGGAGGGGAATTTTCCATCTAATGCTGGGAGGAGATATGGAGGAAGTTAGTAAAAATCTACTGATAATAGCAGCTATTTAGGATCCAATAAAACCCAGCACTGTTGCAAACCTAGGCTGGGTAGGGTCAAGAGAGAAAGCTGCATGTTTTAGCATGTTGAAGGCAATAAAATTCAGGGCTGCTTGCTAACACTGCTGGTTGTTTACCACTTTGGTTGTGGTATCAGGGGACTGTCAGAGTGCAATTTGAATTAGCCATTCTTTGGGATTTTTTGGAAAAAGATAACCACTCAAGTGGAATTCTGTTGGTGACTGAGAGACATGTTATCAGCAGAGGCATGTATTCATAGGAAGGCCCATGTTCCTCCTACAGTTGTGTATAATGTAAGGTGTTTTGTAGAAATGAGAAGTGTATGTGCTCAACATGTACCATGTTTCAGTAGGACTTTGCAAAGAAAGGCTAAAAAAATATCATACAGGGGAGAACTGGTGGCTGAAATATCCAAAGTTTGATCATGAGTTTTTTAAAGGTGATGAGACACAGTAAGTGCTGTTGAGATTACAAAGAAAGGCAGAATGAACTTTGCTCAGAGGATCGTCATGATAATTTTAGAAGGTAATTTAAAGATGAGAATCCCAGGTGAGGGCATATCTTAGTACACAGGTGTATGTATCGTGTGTGTCATAGCAGGTTTGCCAGCTGTTACGTTAGAGTAGATTTGCTCAGACAGGCCTGAGAAACCTCTTTGGAATTTGGCCAGAAACTGAGTGCACAGGCTTTAACCTGTGCTCATTCATCTGTTACTTAAAAGCTACCTTGGGTAAATAGGATTTTTGTAGATTTTTTTATTTATATTTTTTTTAATGTGTATGCTTGAGTAAGTGGGGGGAGATCTGTGGTCTGTAACACTGCAAAGCCCTTGGTGTGATACAAAGCTGTGGCCTGCAGTGATTGCAGGTTCTAACATCATGATCTGAGGAAGAGCAGATTTTATCAAGATGAAGTCTCACATGTTGGGACTAGTAGATTCTGTGGAACAAGACTCCAGATGAAAGATGAAGACAGCTGCAATTATTTCATTTCTTGAAAATTCAAAATGTCCTCAGGGCTTTAAACAAATCATCACTGTACCAGCTCCCATATTACTGTGTCCTTTTATTTGGGCATCACCGTACTAGACGTGCCTCAACAGTAATTTGTTTGTTTAATATGTGATCACTGCTTCTCCTCAATAAAATTGTCTGAGTGTTTTGTGTTCCTTGACACAGTGCTGCACAGCATTTTCTCTTAAACTTGTTTCAGAAAAGTCTTTGTTAGCACCTCTATTTGCAGCTTTCCAATAATAGAAATAGGTTTCTGTGTATTTTTCATGTTACCTACTGCACCACAGGGATGAATTGTTTCGACAGAGCCTGGCTAAACTTCGAGAGCAAATAGTAAAGGCAAATACTCTGGTGAGAGAAGCAAACTTCTTAGCAGAAGAAATGAGTAAGCTAACAGATTATCAAGTAACACTTCAGATCCCTGCTGAAAACCTCAGTGCCAACAAAAAGGTAATTGATAACAAAGAATGCTGGAAAATGTAGCTTTGTGACTAAACTATGTAGACGTATATAACTTTCATCCAGCTTGAGCCCATAAAATGTTACTTTTGTTAAATTATGAATAGGCAAAACAGAACTACTACCTGACTAATATATTGAAAGTGAGCAATTAAATAAAAATGGCAACAGAACATTAAGTATGGCTCTTGCTGTTTTCAGGTTTATGATCACGGTATGTGTGCGCAGGTTATGAACAGACATTTGTGTTCTGTTGCTGCAAAACCTGCATTTTAGTTATGTCTACAGAAATTAATGGGTTTTGTTTCAGTTTCCTACAATTTACTGTCTTAAAGGGTTTTACAGTGCTGCTGTAAATATAATTGCAGTTAGGATAATATGCTTGTCCTAAGGGCTTTGATTGAGTGTGCTAATGTTCCTGTGGGAATGGTCATTGTTTGAGAAGGATAAAGAGATCTGGATCCTCAGAGATGTTTAGGCCATGCCGTGTCTGAGGACAGAAGTAGCATGACTGGCATGCAGATAGAAGCTGCGTGTTCTGTATTTTATTCCTTTCTAGGAACACAATTTGAGTGAAGAGTTAAGCTACTTAAATGCACCTTTCCTGCACTAATTGTTTTTTCTTCTGGTTTAGAGGGGTGCAATAGTAAGCGAGCCTGCAATTCAAGTGAGAAGAAAAGGAAAAGGTACTCAAGTGTGGACTATTGAGAAACTAGAGAACAAATTGATTGACATGAGAGACCTCTATCAAGAATGGAAGGAGAAAATTCCTGAGGTATTTTACATATTTTCAGAATGGATCAAAGACTCAGTTTTTCTTTAAACCCCTTTTAATATGTTGTAGAGAGCAAGTGCAATGACTTTGTATATGAAAGGTTAGGTACTATATTTTATTTTTAAAAACCAAACCAACCAACCAACCAAACTTAATCTCAGAACAAAACCAGTATGACTAATACTAAATATTCAAAATGCCCGTACAGAATAAAGCACAGGTATGTCCTATCTCACTTGTGTTCTCAGATATTAAGTGTGCTGAGGTCAGATATAATTGCGCTGAGGCAGTGACTCACAATGCCACTAAGAGCATATGTTTACCTGGCATGCAGATGACCACCAGCTCTGAATGGAAGCAGCAAGCTGCATTAGAAATAAAATTATTAAATTGCAGTCAGTGTCAAAGCTAACAAGGATGCTGCTTAGATACACTTAAGGTATAGAACATACTAGTGGGATAAAACTTGATTTTAAACTATGAAATATTCTTTAATTTCATTTGTATATTCCCCAGCCTTAAAGCAGTGAAGAAATCAATTGAACATACTTAGTTTACATCAGTATTTCCATCAAAACAAGTAGGTAGATAAGTGGTAGATAAGCATGAGATTTGTCAAAAACTTGCTTGTTTATTGGAAAGAGACCTGACATTTGGTATTCCAGAAGACACCATCTTAGTATCCAGGTGGAAGTGCATAGGAAGTATATCATACTGTCTGTGGCTGATAGGAAGCACCTAAATTACTTGTATCAAGAATCTATCTCAAATGTTTGAACAACTCTTGTGCCTTTGTTACATGCTTTGGACGGGACAATGGGAATCTCTAAAATCTTAACACAGGGGAGGTCAAGCACTTCATCTGTGCCCATTGAAGACAACGATGATTTTGCTGCTGAATTTAGTAAGAACTGATAGCACATATTTGAATACATTATGTCTGCCTGAGCCAGGATCATCTTTTCCATGACCTATGTCGTCCATAATGCATGTGTTCTATGTGCTACATAGAAACACGTAGGTCAAATGCATGTGTTGAAGACAAAAGAGGAGAAGAAGGGAAGGGACTAACAAATTCACTGAGGAGTGCCTATCATGCTAGGAATCTGCATGAATTCTTTGTGGCTGTATGGGGAATGCTGAAGTTGTGATCTCAGCTCTATAGGAAGCATAAGAACACTTGAAGGCTTAAGTAGGAGTCATCTTGCACCTTCCCTTTGCCCTTGTAGTGGTAGCCAGCAGCCAGAGCAGCACAACCTGAGGATGGTTTGACCTCTCGTTTAAGAAGTATAAACAGAGCAGAAAAGGTGAAATATCTTGAAATCAGTGGCTCCTGTGATTGCTCACGGTAAAGTCTGCTTTGCCTTGACATTGCTAAAATATACAGGTCATCATATTATTGTATCCCTTAGTAAAGAAAGGATTGTATAATGTCTCATCTCAAAGATTTCATTGCAAATTTGTAATACGATTCTAGTTTCTGTCTGCTTGTGTAACAGGAAGGAACAGAAAAGATGGGTAGTGAAGTCATTTTTGTGCCATGATCTTTTAATACTATGAGGTTATTTGATCTCCTCTTCCCATGCTGGCAGTTTTGTGACATCTTTTTCACTATCTCTAAAACAGATAAGGAAGCTGATTGGCAAGAGAGGTGATCCTTTCTATGAAGCACAGGAGAACCACAACTTGATCGGCGTTGCCAACGTGTTCCTGGAGTGCCTTTTCTATGATGTGAAGCTGCAGTATGCCGTGCCCATCATCAGCCAGCAGGGCGAGGTAGGGCCGGGCTGGGCACGCTGAATGCTCCTGCGGGGCTCTTTGTGCTGGTAGGATCCCTGTGCACCAGGGGTTTAACAAGCAAATGGTGCCTGCTGTTTCCCAGTGAATAAGTGTTTTTCAAATGGCCGTGTATGTTCTCTTTGTAATTGCCTTCAGGTTGCAGGGCGGCTGCATGTTGAAGTAATGCGTGTCACTGGCTCTGTCCCAGAACGTGTGGTAGAAGGAGATGACTCGTCTGAGAACTCCAGTGAGAGTGGGAGTCTGGAAGTCATGGATAACAATGGAGAAATTATTCACAGAGCTAAAAAGCTCTCCTGCAGGGTGAGTGACAACACCTGGTGAAGTTTACAGTTTTAGGCCTCTGTAACTGTGTAGTCAGTCTCATGTAAAGTACTAAGCTATGTAGACTATTGCTTGCTGAAAAGTCTCTGAAAGGAAAGACTTTTCTTGTTCCAGCTCAGGGTAGGCCAGTCAGTGGTTGCCAGTGGCTGATTTAATTTGTATAAGTTTCTAGTAGATGCACATCTGCATCATAAGTACCGGTGTTACCAGGACTATTCTTTGCAGACACAGAAGGGGAAACAGTTTTTCCCTGTAACTGTCCCCTGTAGTTTGATCATCTAATGTAGTATCTGTAGGTGGTGTATGGATTTAATTTCTTCTGTGATAAAGCATTTCATTCTCCACTCGAGCTTATCGGCTTCCTCAAATGAAACAGGTACGCAGGTGAGGTCCTTACATCTACATTTCTGCATATGCAAAATAAGATTTCCTAAATGGGAATGTTCTTACTGTCCTTTAATACTTCTTCTTGGCTGTTGGTCTTCAATTTGCAGTTGAAGAAGAAACAATGATGTTCATGACAACATCTGTTTTGTCTCTTCAGGTAAAAATAAAA
This sequence comes from Falcunculus frontatus, assembly GCA_013398115.1. Classification (NCBI taxonomy): domain Eukaryota; kingdom Metazoa; phylum Chordata; class Aves; order Passeriformes; genus Falcunculus; species Falcunculus frontatus. The sequence continues at coordinate 2,279,900 of VZRV01005432.1, forward strand.
GAAGCAACCGGACTGCCACCTAATCTGTCCAACTTTGTCTTTTGTCAATACACATTTTGGGATCAGTGCGAGTCAACAGTAGCAGCACCAGTGGTAGATCCAGATGTGCCTTCACCTCAGAGCAAAGATGCTCGTTTTACAGTGACCTTCTCTCACTGTAAGGTAAGTATTTTTATTATGAAATAGTGTTACCAGGAGGATCGTACGTTTGAGAGAAACTGTTTAGAGTCTGAGCCTTATTTTGCTGGGGGAAGAAGAAGGAGAGAGTCAAGTCATATAACTAAAGACTTTGGACTATATTTAAGAATGCCATAATATTTCACTTCATCACTTCTTCAAAATGTAGCAAAAGTAGAAGATCTTTTCACTAGTGGTCTTTTAAATTCAGATGTCGTCTTTAATGTGTGGAGAAAGCTATCGTTTATATAATGACAACTGATTATATACTTGTTTGGCAAGCTCAGTAGCTTAAAAGAGATCACTGGAGCTGTGACATCACTTCTATGGAAATTTTCAAAGTATGAAATATGGTATGCGGAAGCATGAATTACTGGGATGATGAGGTTTTACTACTTTCATATCCAGAGTCGAGCTTTGTGATGCAAACTCTATGCTTTTATCAGGCAGGAAGTTAGTTGTTTGGTGTGTCCTTTCAAGCAAGTTGAGGAGATAAAATTATTTCATATGGTTGAATGTGATTTTTCTCGTTGCCAGGACTATGTGGTGAATGTCACAGAGGAGTTTTTGGAGTTCATTTCAGAAGGAGCTCTTGCTATTGAGGTATGGGGTCACAGATGTACTGGCAATGGCAGCTCTGTTTGGGAAGTTGATTCTCTTCATGCAAAAACTAGGACACTGAGAGACAGGTACAAATAAATTACAAATGAATGCTTCCATCAACTTTCTAAAAGTTTTTTGATACCTGTGGTGCACAAAATACTTTGAGGCAACCATGAGTTTTTTTGGGGATGTCTTTTTAGATGGAATGAAGTAACTCGAAGAATTGAAATGTGGATTTCCATACAAGAATTGAATGAGATGGGTGAATACACTGCAGTTGAACTCCATCAGGCAAAAGATGTAAACACGGGGGGAATTTTCCAGCTTAGGCAGGTACGTGTCTTTTCCTTGCCATCTTATTCATGCTTAAATTGATTTTTAAATTTTATTCTTAGTTTCTCTCTACCTCAATTTCCTGCTTAGGGTCATTCTCGCAGGGTTCAGGTGACGGTGAAACCCGTGCAGCATTCAGGAACGTTGCCTCTCATGGTAGAAGCAATTCTTTCAGTCTCTGTAGGTGGGGTGACTGCCAGATCAACCAAACTGCAAAGGGGCTTGGACAGCTACCAGGTAAGGCAGTAATTTCTCATTTTGGTGTGGTTCTGCTATTCTAGACCCAGCCCGACATAATTCCAAAAGGGACCGTAGCACACTGGTACATGATTTGCAGTTTTACACATGTTTGAGGTTAATACATATAACGTGAGCATGTGGTGCTAAACCTGCTTCTTTTTTTGCTTATAACTCAATGTATGACTGATAAAGTACCAAGTGTGGCAGGACAGAAGGAATATGGAAATTGTTTTTACCTTTGTGTGTAGAGGTGATTAATACTGGATTCCTAGTGCTATTAGTTTCTCTACCTTCTAGGGATGGTAAAAGTTGAGGAGGGGAAAAACAGAAAAAAATGAAATTTAGTAGAGAAAATGTAGAGATACTATTCAACTGTGTGCTTTTCAAAAAGCTATTGTTTGATAAGAATCAAAAACAGTTGTCACTGAATGTGAAAGGGCTATTCCACATAGCCAAGAAAGTCCTTAAGAAGTGTAAATTATTTCAGCTGATACCAGACAAATTCATATTGGAAATAAAGCATGATTTTAACAGTGACGGCAAAGAACAAGTGGAATGGGCCACCCAGGGAAGCAAGGTGCCTTTTGACAGAAGGTTTGCATTCAGTTCCACAAATAATTCTGACCTTGGCTACAGATGAAACTGTAAAACTTGAGATTAGTGATCTGCTTGCTCAGTCATTTTTCTGGCACTGGATACTGTGGGGTTTTTAATTATCTTTTTTATTTTAATAAACATATTCACTAATACTCAAATCATGGCTGAGCTGCTACAGTCTGTAATGGAAAAAAAAATCTTTCTCCCTATTAATAAGACTAGCTATTTGAGAGTTGTGATTTTAACATTTTACAAGTTTGTGGCAGAAATGTTTGTATTCATGTTTTGGGTTATTTCTGTGAATTTCTGTTGAGCTAAATGCATGGGTTTTTGTGTTTTACAAAATGTATTTTCTCCTACCAGAAGGAGGAGGATGATGGTGGTGATATGGATAGTTACCAGGTATTGCTGCTGTTGCTGTCAATCCTGCGGCATGGGGCACAGCTAATGCTAATGGCCAGCAACTCTCAAATGAGCAAGCAAAAGCGGCTTTGAAATACACACGTGCTGTGCATTTTAGAGGCTACCTGGGCTATAAAACACTGCTATTTCAGTTTACCTTGTGACTTCATACTCTTACAGTGTCCTCTCTTCTCTAGTACTCTGCAGTCAGCTCTCCTAACTGGCTACATGAATTGCTATGGGAATAAAAGCTTTGAAACTTTAATTTAGAATGAAAGCAGTTTCCAGTGAATATCACAGGGAAAAGAGCCAGCAGCTGCAGGCATCCTTTCCAGGCAAATTACGCAGCATAGGACATTTTGTTTGTTTTCTAAAGAAAATATCATAACCTTTTAAGCTGTGCAGTTTTCTGAAATGCTTGAGTGAGAGAGAGAGTGGAGGATGCGAATGGGGGGTAGCTACATAAGCTTCAGTGAAGCAATTTTGTTTGATTTGCACAAAACCCAACCTTGACCCTGTTTTTCTGTGTGATAAGTTGCAATTTAGACAGTATAACAGAAGACTCATTTTAAAAGGTGACAAAGAGCAGAAGAGGAAATCCCTCCCCAAAGTAAAATAAATTTCAGATTTCTAGATTTTTTTTTTTCTAGATTTTCTTTCCAATAGGCAGTCTTATAGAAGTGAAACCAGTTAGGTGAGAATGCTGACATCCCTTAAAATGATGTGTTAGGTTTCCTAGCAATCTCAAAAATATAATTTAAGGTACTAACTTCTTGCGGGCTGTTTATGCGCTTCCTGACATATCACAGAGAAGAACCAACCAGATTTTCTGTGATACCACAAAGCATGATTGCATGATGGGTTTTGTTTGCATGAGAATCCTTTTAATTGCACTGATAGCAGCTGCTAGCAATGGAATTTTGTGCAGGTTTGAGGGTGTACTGACCTGTCTAATCTTCAGGAGAGCTTATGATCAACTGATGATACTGGGTTTTCCTCTTCCAAATGCTATTCAAAAGTTTGATTGCCACTTCTGTGAGTAATTAGCTCATGGTGTGTAATCTGTTCAGCAGCAGAGGCAGTCACATTTTCTTTTCTCCTGTTGGAATTTGAAACTTGAAAGCAAATAAACTTCTATTCATGGGTGATGAGGTACTTAATCAGTGTGCATGTCATTTGGGGGGAAAAAGTTTTCTGCATCGTGCAAGCCATTTAATATAAATTCTGATTAAATTACCACAAAATTCACTGCCCTTTATTTTTACCCACATAGTCTAGTGACTTTCTTCTCTATTTCTGTGTTAGGAAGAAGATTTAAACTGCGTACGAGAAAGGTGGTCTGATGCATTAATAAAACGCAGAGAATACTTAGATGAGCAGATCCAAAAGATCAGCAACAAACAAGGTTTGCTTGAAGTCTCTGTCATAAGTACTTTATGCCCTATACCACAAAAAGTGCGTCTCGTGTGTAATCCTAATCTCTTCCACTGTAGAAAAATCTGAGGATGATATAGAACGGGAAGCCCGGCTGGTGGAACAGTGGGTAGGGCTGACGGAAGAGAGGAATGCAGTGTTTGTTCCAGCACCAGGCAGTGGAATTCCCGGTGCCCCTGCAAACTGGTATGTTCAGAAAAGCCACAGGAGTTGTCAGCTTTTTGTACATAAACTTTGTATGCTGCAAGGTACAAATCTGAGGATGTTTTGGAGCTTCTTATATTTTCCTGTAATACTACAAACTGCATTCAGCTGGCAGAAGGCTTAGAAGGTCAGGTGCAGTTCTGAATGTAAGAAAGATTTGCTTAGCGAAGATACTACGTAGAGTAGCTTTGAAATAGCTTTCAAGGTTTGAAAATCACCTTCGAATATAATAAAGTATTTTACAACCTTATCGAATTGAGAAAATTATCCGGTAGTTTGATTCCTTTCAGAAAAGCAGTGATTGAAAGGCAAATGGTAGAAGATGTGGTAATGTCATTGATAAAGGGTGGAGAGGGAAGAAACTCTGATTTCAAAGGATGTGTTCTCTATTTCATCTGAATTTGTAATGTATTTCTCTTTAGCTTCATTTACATCTGTGTTTTAACTAAGATCTTTGGAGCTGACATGCAAAAATGAGGAATGCAACGTTAGGTTTGGGAAAGTATGGACAAGAAATACTCCTCCAATCAAGTGTACACTAATGTCTCCAATACTATTTGGGGAATAATGTAGCAATACTCTTTTCTCGTCGTTTTTCCCCTTATCCACCTGAAGCGTGCTGTGGTCATATAGCTAAAAGTGTGTTTATGGATATAAAGACTGCCAGTAGTTACATATCAAGTTGTTTGAAGGGTTGCTGACCTTTATATATGAGATGACTACAACCAGTTAACCTCATAAGGAACAGAGCAGGATGTTTAAAACTCTGGTCCTCACAGCAACTGCCACGTGCTGTGTGGTGTGAATTGAGTTTTGGCAAAGCTCTGCATTTAGCTCTGTGTGTAGATAAACAAAATGCTGTCTGTGCCACATAGGCATTCAGAAGAGCCATCAAAATGCTGACAGCTTTAGCCATTGGTTACAGTTAATGAATATTGTATGAAGATCTGTTTGCCCAAAGTAGTTTAGGTATAAATTTGCCATCTTTGTTGCCAGCAGTTTGTTTTGTTTCAGGATTCCACCTGCAGGAATGGAAACACATATACCTGTCCTCTTCCTTGATCTGAATGGTATGTTGTAAAAGCAGATTAAGAAACTTGTGGAGGGGGAGATGGGGGATTAGTTTGGGTCAATAAATACTTAAATGGAAGAATGAACCTGAAAGGTGTAAGAAATCAAACAATGACAATGACACTGTCTGGTATGGCTTGTAAAGTGCTTTTTCTTCCAGTTATGTATGTTGGCATAATTAAGCACAACTATTTTAGAATAAAGATAAAAGGGAACACAGGAGTACAGTGATAGGCTGTACAACAGAAAATAGCATAAGAAAGCAAGCTTAGTTTGAATCAAACAGGACAGCAGATGAGGAAATCCTGTGAGCGTTTTGATGTACAAATTCACGTGTCATTAAAGCACTGATGGAGAATCTCCCAATGCTTTCAAAGCTCCTTCCACTGATGTATCTGTAGAGTCTTAAACAGCTCATTTAATGAAGACTGTGTTAGGGCTATAATGAGCATTTTTTAGAGAATATAAATGTTCTCTCTTTGAAGCTATTTAGTTCTAAATGTGAGAAGAATATTGATATATATTGTTAAGACACAGATACACAGTGTAAGTAACAAGATAAGAGGTAGCTCCACATTTAAGGACTGTTTAGGAAGCAAGTCTAATTTTAAACATAAAGCCGAAGAAGATCCACAGTCCATATCACATCCAGCAACGAAGTGGGCTACTATACATATTTATATAGACAATGCATCAATACCTGCTTTAGCGTATGCTTTTGGAAAATGCAATACCCTCTTCCTTCATATGTGCTCACAAGGAATGTTTTTATTTGGGTTGTTTTTTTTTTTTACTGTCAATAGAGATTGTCAGACAAAAGATCAAATAGGATATTTAAACAGGTTGATTGTGTCATTGCACACCATTTGTTTGTTTATTTAGCTAAAAGCCTAATGTAGCCAGAACTGCTATTCTCAATTTTTTTTGTATGCTGAAATCATCTTCAAAATGCTGCCTAGTAATTAGATTAAGTAGGATTAAATGGATTATGAGTTATGGGTAGGCCTTTATTAGGACTTTGTTTTATGACTTTGCCTCTATATATTCATATCCTTAGGTATAAAACTATTTCATTCTTTGTACATTTGTTTCATTAGCTGATGACCTCAGTGCCAATGAACAACTTATAGGTCCCCATGCATCAGGAGTTAACTCGATACTACCAAAGGAGCATGGGAGCCCATTCTTTTATCTGCCCATCATAAAACACAGTGATGATGAGGTAAATTGTTAGCAAGCCTCCTTCTGACAGCTGCAGCTTGTGTTAATGCTTTCTTCTTATGTTTTATTTCCTTCTTCTGTGTATTTAATAATTATTATTACTCTTTTGTCTTAGAATTACCATCTGTATCTAGTGCTGCCTTTATTTTCTGGCCTATTTATTTAGAATTGAAGAGGATATGACTTGTTAGCTCTTTTGCCTTAATTCAGAGATGACAAGTCTTAGCTCTTGGCAAAAGAATAATTCAACTGCCTGACCCAAAATCCCTTTTCCTGCTTTCCTCACCCCTCCATCATTCCTCTTGCAGACTCTTAATTCTTCAGAAAAAACTACTTGGTTTATTGTGCACACTAGGCAAAGCTTAATACTTTAATAAATCTTTTTTCATTTGTAGCACAAAATTACTGGGGTTTAAATATATGGCTTGGGAATTGTTGGTATTTTTAAATATATGGCTTGGGAAATTAATGGCTCTGAATCAGTTTTGGAATTTCTTAACTGATTCTTTCCATATTCTGCGCCTACTCAGGCCATTGTTTGAGACCATTTCCAGGGTAAATGGGACAGCAAAGTTGGGGAGAAGGCAGAGGGAAGGAAAAAAACCCCATTCGGCAGAACGGATGCAGGTTTATCCTGTGGGGGCTGTTATAACCTAATCCAACATAGATGGAAGATTTTACATTGAAATTAATACACTTTTAATGTAGTAGCAGTAGGATTTGTATTCCTCCATCAGGTCTTGCTTCTTGTTTCCCTTCTGTCTCCAGCTGTGTGAAGTCTTTTTTTGGGGCAGGGTTTGCACAGTGCAGGGATTGTGGTCATGATTGTTTTCCCCAGTATCTTAACACTCTTTTTTGCTTCTTCTGATAAATTTCTTACTATGAAAAGGAGATTTGACTCCACTTTGTTCAGTGATGCTGATTTTTCTCTCATTAAGGAATTGTTTTACTTCATGTTAAATCATTGCAAATGATACCTGTTGTTAGAGTAATAGAATCTTTGATTTCCCTTTCCTCCCTCCACTTAATTTGTCTGCATAGGTTTCAGCCACTGCTGCCTGGGACTCTTCTGTCCATGATTCAGTGCACCTGAATAGGGTAACTCCTCAGAATGAGAGAATTTACTTAATAGTGAAGACTACTGTGCAGCTCAGTCACCCTGCAGCAATGGAACTGGTATTACGCAAAAGGATTGCAGCCAACATTTATAACAAGCAGGTAATAAGTTTGTATATTTTTTTTTCTTTGTTTTGTTTTATATTCTTAATTTCATGAATGTGTTTTCTTAGCAGCTTGCTTCATTTTCTAAGTCTTATGAGAGAGAAATGAAAACTAGGTTTTCATAGGTTGCAGTGAAGCTGTGTACTGGTACATTTCTTTGAACTGTCCATTTTTCAACTGATTGCACTTAGTAGTGTTGTATACTGAGCACAGTGCTGTAAAGAGTGCTTAAAATGTCATAAATAGTAAAAAGACTCATTTAATAAAGTATGGTTCTGATTGCCTTTGTAATCAGATTTTGCATTTCACCTTCTGTTTCTTCGGATGTCCTAAATAATAATTATCAAAACAGTAACTGAAAATTACTTTCTTTGTAGAGTTTTACCCAGAGCCTGAAAAGGAGAATATCCTTGAAAAATATATATTATGCCTGTGGAGTGACCTATGAAATAGTATCCAATATACCAAAGGTAAATTATACCATATTTTTCTGGCAAATTCAGAGAAACCAATGGAATTGACCTACTGCAGTGGGTGATACTGATTAGAAATTAAATGTCCTACTTTGCTGATATGAGGCAGCTTGCCAAACTGGATATACTGAAGTTCAGTGTGAGATCGTGTTTATCTTTAAACAGTTGAAAACTATGGGGATTTTATTTTCTCTTCTACTGTGTTTATCTGAGTTTTTGTAGTAGAGTTATTTTTGAAAGCCCGTTAGTGTCTACAGGGAAAATATAGAGGGTACTCAGAGGAATGTTCCAGTCTTTGAAAACAAAATAGCTGGGAAGCTGAGTTCACAGGAATATAAATAATTTTTTATAGAAACAGCTCGTACAAGTTGTAAATGTACTATAAGATTTATTTTAAAGGTAAGCAAACTGGACAAATGAAAACATAAACAATCTTGTCACCATATAATTGTCACTTTGTTGCAGTACTACTTAACTTTTAAACTCTAGGGAAATCACAGAATATTTTAAGATTTGGGAAGGAAATTACATTTCCTTGCCGAGGAAGTTGTCGTTAGTTGAGCCTTAACATACACAATTTCAGGTTATATATGCATTATTTTTGGAAGTGCATTTACTACAGCAAATGCTCAAAACTTCTCCTAAGCTTGATCTCTTCAGCATCATTTGCATCTCTCTTGAAAAGCCCTGGATCATTGGCTGCAATTAGGTTTGCTGATTAAGTTTAAGATGCCCAATTCAAATTAATTTCTGGATTGAACTGGTCCAAAAAAGTGAACCAGAACAATTGGCTTTACTTTTTGAAACCTTCAATGGTGTAACTTCTACTTTAGGCTACAGAAGAAATTGAGGATCGTGAGACCTTAGCGCTGATGGCTGCAAGGAGTGAAAATGAGGGCACATCCGATGGCGAAACCTACATTGAGAAATACACACGTGGTGTGCTGCAAGTGGAGAACATTCTGAGCCTTGAACGACTAAGACAGGCAAGAAAAAGACATTTATTGTACCCTTTGTGCTGGATTGTAAGAATTCGAGAAGAGATGATTGTTTTTTTAAAAATACTGTGTTGCTTTTTTATTTCAGTTGGGGGGTTTTTTTGGAGATCGTTGGACAGATAAATGTAAGACTAAGTTATTTCTGTGAAATACAGATTTCCAGAGGTAGTGGATGTAGTAACTAAAGCTGGCAGTGGTGTAGTGCTCAGAACCTGAACAGGCAAAGGGCAAAGAATGAATTTCAGACAGAAGCTTTGGTGGTTGTGTGTGCAGATTAAGATTTATGAATGCAAGCCCTGATTGCTGCTGTTAGCTACACTGAAAAAATCCCTATCCTGCCTGCTCAGTTCTCCTGAGGAGACCATGGCATTGCTGTTAGTGTTTTGTTCTCTTTACACAGGCAGTCACCGTCAAAGAGGCTCTCTCCACCAAAGCCAGGAACATCCGCAGGAGCATCAGCACTCCAAACGTGCACAACGTAAGGACTCTTCATCATCCCAATGCATTAGCACAGATGGGGCAGGGGGCTGCTGTCTGTGTGCTGATGTGATGCTTGCACAACGAGATATGGTAATGATGACTCTGTGCTGGGACTCATCAGCTTGTGGAAAGTGGTCATGAAGTGAAACCCCTCCCCACAATTGTCCGTCCTAGGAGGCAACAAAGTTAACAGAGAAGTGGGAGGGTTGGTTGAAACTCTTCTCCTTTTATAAGGATATCTATTTAGGAAGTAGTTCAGGATGACAACTGCCTTGATTCAGATTACTTTTACCTCCAAGTTCCTTTAACTTTTTTCATAGTATAAAGGGGTGGTTTCCATTTTGTGTGCATTTTATGTGTTCTCCTCTCACCCAGTCATACAGCAGACATGTAGATGTCTTTTTACATAATCTGGTCTGAAAAGAGGGAACAAAGCAGTTACTGGGACTAAATGATCACAGTGTTTCCTCAAGGTATTACATTTCATAAATAGAGGTAGGCATTTTGTCATTCTATCTGTTGATGTTCTGTAGGTGTCCTGTAGCCGACTAGATCTTTCTGCCTGTGATGAAGATGACAAGGTATGGAAACGTAGCAACAAATGGCTCACATTCCCAGATTCCCACCCCCACCAGAAGCAAGATGTGTTTGAGAATTGGGGGGGGAGGGGGGAGAAGGAAAATAGAAATATTTTTTTCCTTCAATAGTATTTAAAGCAGTTGATTTACATAATATATCTTCAAAGTTCTGCACCAGTTACATATAATTTTGCATTAAACCTTTTTGTCCTTCTCTGCATTTCATATTAGAATTATATAAGCTGATATTTAAGAAAGAGAGCAAAACTTTAAATACTTTACTGACCAGCTAATTAGCTTTTAAACAATCCATTTTTGTGCAGCAGGAAAATTGTCTGAAGTCAGTAATTGACATACCTTTGGTATGTGGGATTTGGTTGACTTTTAAAAAAACCAAACACCTAAGCTTATCTGTTATTTTTTCCACATTTGCCTGCATCATCACGCAGATTTATGTATTTTTGGTTTTTTAGGGTTGGTCTGAAAGTCACCTAGATATATCTGACTGTTGTTCCAGTTACCAAGACGTATCATGCTATGGTACTTTACCCAGGGAGTCACCTCGCAAGAGCAAAGATGGCAGTGGTGAGACTTCATATACCTACTGACAGCGCTGGTAGATTTTTATTTAATGCATTAAACTGAAAATTAAATTCCCAGTGCTCTTTTTCTACTAAATGCATTATCCAGCTTCTACTTAAGGAGCTAAGCATAATCCATAAGTAGGAGAGAAAGGGAGAAATGCATGAGACATCCAGGAAAGGGTGGGAAGTTGAGGGTATCCAAAAAACCAAGAGGAGGGCAGAAGAATGTGCTAAATATAAATCAAAACTGTAGAAGAAAAAAAAAAATTAAAAACCCACCCAAAACAAAACAAAAAACCACACACACACAAAAGAACAAAAAGCAGCTGCTGTATTTTATGAATTTAAAAATGAAGATGCTTTTTTTAAAGTGGGAAGTGTCCTTAGACAGGTTCTTTACATGCTACGTGGATATTGGCTGTGCCTCCATGTCAGTGTGTCACAGGTGCCTTGTTTCCTTCAGGTCACATTGTAGCATGCTCTTCTTGACCAGGCAGTGCAGGTAGAAATACCGCTGCACTGAAGTAGGACTGAGGGCTTATTCATCGCTTCCTTGCTTATAATTTCCTTTTTGATCATCCTGGCTGTGCAGGATGGCTGGCTTGCTTACAGGGCAGATTTGCAGTGTTGTGGGCAGAGGTCAGGTGAGGCACAGGAAGCAAAGAGCTTGTCAGTTCCAGTTTCAAGGACACTTCCCACTGTTTTTATGACCAAGATGAAAAGGAGAAATGTTGGAGCCTCAGAATGGAGGGGGCAGATGCTGTTCTCTGCTTTCCTTCTCTTTCCAGACTTCTCTAAGGAGCTCACTGAGCTCTGCATTATTTCATGCCTAGGCCAGTGGTTAAATACTAAAATATTGACATTTTTCTGTAGCCAGCAAGTTATTTTGAAATAGTCTTTTGTAGTCAGGATATGAAGAACTGAAATACACTATTTTTGCTTTTTTACCTAGGTGTTGTAGCAGAGAATTCCCATGCTTTAATGGCCAGCCCTTTTAAAGCATTTTCTCCCCAGCCACCAAAGTTTTTCAAGCCCTTAATGCCAGTGAAAGAGGAACATAAAAGGAAGACCCCACTTGAAAGCCGGCCTCTGCTTAGTCAAGAGGTAATCTTTGAAAACCACCTGCTTTTTTAAAGGAGGTGGAGTGGTTTTGTGTACTTGGCAAATCATTTGCATCTGTTGCAACAGAATTTTGTAATTCTCTGGTAAAATTATTCAGGCCACTCTTTATATGTGGTGGAGTTTTGCTGTTTGTTTTTTACCTGAACACTGGGTTTGTGGGTTTTGGGGTTTTTTTATTTCTTGGTAAGTATTCTCCTTTACAGGATACTTCTATTTTCAAGTAGCAGTAACCTACCTTTTTTTTTTATTCTTCAGTAAGATGTTGGTGTGGCTTTTTTTCATAGATCAAACATAATTCTGTGAAACTGTTCTGGGATGGTTATAATTCTGGCCTTTATTCCTCACCCTCAAACTCTGGGAGGAGCGCACGCGTTTCCCTTCCCATTAACTTGAATTTTGATGTCTAAGTGGCCAGCATGGGTGTTTCACCTTCATCACATCTCACACCTTTCTAACTTGGCACCCATTTAGCACCATGGTCAGAGCTGTGGTTTGTGTGATGTGTTGTGTGTCTCAACCTTTGCAGAGCGTGCCTCCATCTCAGGTGCACTGTACTGGCTGTGCTGTGCCTGCAGGAAGCAGTGCCAGCAGCATGCCTGAGGAGAACATTGTAAGTTTTGTACCAGTTTCTGTCTTGAGGCCTGGTGGTGGGCTCAGGGCCAGTTGGTGGTGGGCTTGAGGCACTCATGCTACTGCAGCAGGAAAAAGAAGTTGTGATGTGGATATAACCACTTGTGACTGATTGTAGGTTATGGTTATAACAGTTGCTTGCCTGGCTTGCAAATGCACTCGGTCATTGGAACTAACTCCACTGGGGTTTTGTGTTTTGTTTTTGTTTTGTTTTGGATTTTAATGTTTATGTGTCATTTGTCTTGTGGGGTGGGGGGAGAGGGGAGGCTGTAGTGTTTACAGGGCACAAATGATCAAGTAAAGTATGGGTTAGTGAGCCATGCTGTTGTCACTCTAATATACCTTGTATGTTACCTAGATTTTGTGACTATACCCCAGAGTAAATGGAATGATCCCATTTGGTGTAAGTAACCGTGCATTTAGGTGTGGGTACACTATAAAAAACTTACAATTGCCTGATGTGGAAGTAATAAGACTAAAATAAGATTGCCACTCTTAATTAACCTGCAGCCTGTCTTCATCATAATTCAGGTGGAAATTGAGGTGGAGGGCTTTTGTTTTAATCTTCACCTGCTAAATCCTTTTCTCACTGCTGCTTCAACAAAAGGTGTATCATCATTTCTGCTGTATGATGGTTTTGGTTTTGGGGCTGTGGAACATGGCTGCAAATACTTGCTTTAATCAGAGCTTTAGATTTAAAATTCAGAACCTTCAAATTATTTCCTGTAAATCTTATAGGACACTTTTCCACAAAATGCCAGTGATGGATTCTTCCTATTCAACAGTTATTTTCATTCCTATCATATAGCCAAGCCATTAAAAAACCCGTTCTAAGTTTCTAATGCTGTTTTGTAGGTTGTTGTAGCAAAGTATCCCAAGTGTTCTGTTATGTATATTTGAAGCTTGGCTGCTGGGTTTGGGTGGCAGCTGTTTCATTCTTGATCATGTTAATTTTCCATAAGGTAGCTGACGTGCTGACTCGCACTGAGTCGCTGATACAAATAGCATGAAGGTATTTGGAAGAAAAAAATCTAGTGGGTTGAAAAAACATCCCTTGGAAAATAAATTGTTACAAAACTTTCCATAGCAACTTGAGGGCAGTTTTAATCCCTGAGTGAAAACAAAGTCCCCCCCCATGCATGCCGTGAATTAACCCAGGCACTTGGCTATGCTGCTTTCCACAGATATGCAGAAGCTTTCAGAGCTAGAACAGGGCAGCATCCTCCCACCAGGCTTTTCCAACTAGGAGGGAACTAATTCACTGAACACTGTAAGCCTGCTGTAGCCAACAGGACCATAGAAAGAGCTGTTCTTTCAGTTCTCAGCTGCTTGCTCCTGCTGACTTCTCCCTTGTATCAACACAGGTTTTTGTTTGGTTGCATAGGAGGTCAGATCAAGGGAACTGATCCACCCAGTTGATGGCTTGACTACTGTGGAGTTATATTTCATTTAGATCTACTGCTCTGTCTGCTGACCTTTTAGACCCTCGAATGGGTCTTGGGGAGACAGGCAAGAAGTAGCAGCTGCTAGTGGGGAGGGAGGCGGTTGACACAGCTGCTTTGTGTAGCCCTGCCAGCCTATGGTGTTGTTTAGCAAATGATGCTTCTGGGGGGCTTTATCATTTTAGGAAAGAAGCCTTTGTAGGATGTAAGCTTCCCAGACTACCCAGTTTTTCAGAGCTGCAGTGAGTCTTATGTTTTAACATAAGCTGGAGTATTCCAATATTTAAAACACATCTGTCAAAGGAAGGAAAAAAAAAAAAGTAGTTTAAAAAAAATGTTTTTATTCAGTTGGCCTGAAATAAAGCATTCAACCTGAAATTTCAGAGTACTTAGACGTGCTTGATAATGCAGCTATATCAAAACAGCATTATATAGGAGCCTGTCCTATATAATATAGGAGTACAGTGGCTTATGTTAAGGTCAGATTAAATGTTTTCATATTAAGTGTATTAAAATACTGCCAGTAATTAACATGTCTAAGGGGGGGGGGGGGGCTAAGAGGAAATCCTCCTAGCAGGCAATAACAATTGAAGCACCAGTGGTGCAACCACTAAATAAGTATTACTGATTTTTAAATTAATAAAATGGGGACTAACTTGTTGAGGTTACTTGAGAGATGTAATTTAGGGATTTGAAAGCTTCGATGCTTTAATTTTTAATGACACAGTATCTTTGTTATGAAGCAGGTGTAGGGAAGCTGCTCTGTGCTCTTGCTTATTTTGCTTCTTTACTTCTAGAACTTGATGTGTAGTCTTGTCTCCTTAGTTCTTGCTGTCATGGTCTTTCTGTTACCAGTTCTTAAATCTGCTTTTCATTATAGTCGTTCTGTTACATCCCAGGGAAGTTGGTGAAGTTTCTTGACTGGTTTTTCAAAGATTTTATCTTTATTTATACCAATAGCCTGAGCTGTACAAGGCACCTTCTTTCTTTTTTCCCCAACATCTCACATCCACAGAAATTTGACAAACTCTGAAATTGCTTTATTTCTGGAATTTCCCAATCAGGAAACTTAAGAGGAGCTCTGAAAGGAAATACGTCTTGTCCCCACCAGGGGCATCTTTTGTCTGTCACAAGGTGATGTCTCAGCACCTATTCGCAGCATTCCTCATAGCCCATGTCCTAGTAAGAAGACTGGTTCTCTGTACCTTAGCTTTTGTACTTATGATGACAGATAACCCTGAAATGGCACATAACTGACACTGTGGTTACTCGTTTGACCCTTCCTAATCAAGTCACCAATGTCTGTGTGTCTGTTGAGCCATTTTTCAGTTACAGCCTCTCACCCAGTCTGATTCTGAACAGGGACACCACCAAGGTGGGTTTTTTTCAGTCAGATGAGGAATCTTGCAAGTTTCAAAGGAGACACAAAAAACTGTGTTATAAAAATACCTTTTGGTCTCAAGGGGACATTTAGCTAGTATTGACTAGAAATACTTCCTTTGTTAAATATTTATTAGTTTGGAATTCATATATAATCTTCAATTTTAAAAAGTATATTTGATAAACTCTTAGTTTTTAATTAAAAAAAAAAACCCCGAACTATAAGGTTCTGCACAGAATGAAACTTAGTTTTGCACAAGCAAAAATGGCAAAAGGAAAGAAGTAAGCAGAGTAATTGAGAAAACATCCCTCAAAGATGAGCAACTGATATCCTGCAATGTGCAAAAAAGATGCTTTGCATAAGGGTTTGGTCGTTGGAAGGGTATTCTTAGTCTCGATAGAGCGGGTATTAATTTTTTCCTTTACTTTTAAAGGAACTGTGGATTTCAGATGTAAGTAGCAAGATTTTCAATAGTATAAATAATAGTCAATAATGACATTTCTAACACTATTTCTCCTCTTCAGAGAAATAAATAATTGCAAACAAAAGCCTTCATCCAAATTCTGTACGAGAAATAACTCCGAAGCTGTACTGTAAAAAATTAGTCAGCAAAAGATGCCAAGCCTTTACTTGAGCAAGTATTAATAATCTGAAATGTGGTTGGATTTGTCAGATATACTTAGACAAGTAGAGACATCCTGTTCAGATACTGATAGCTATGCCAACAAAAAATTAATATTACTGAAAATCTTGAGTCATCTTAAGAGGCCATTCTGCATGGGTAATACTGAATTATATTTGCTAAGAGTTTGAACATTGTAGGAATGGAAATGAGACCTTGTTACAGTTAAGGGCCATCTGACCTATGGGGAGAGGCTGGAATATCTGGAGCTGTTCAGTCTTAAGGAGACCAGTCACAGGGGCATCTTACCAATGTATAAAAACACCTGATGGGCCAAGGCAGACTCTTCTCAGCAGTGCCCAGTGACAGAACATGAAGCAAATCAAAACACATGAGATTATTCCATCTGATCACAAGATGGAACAAGAAAACACTTTGTCTAGTGTGAGGGGGGTCCAACACTGGAATGAGTTGTGCAGGAAGGTTAGAGAGATCTCAAAACTCACCCAACTGGACACTGTCTTGGACAGCCTGCTCTGGCTGACCCGGCTTGAACAGAGTGAGATTGGACTAATTGACCTCAATAGGTGCCTTCTAATCCAAAGAATTCTGTGGTTATTATGGCATGGGCAAACTGAACAAATCTGTTTCCTCTCTGGGCTGTTGAAGTTTTGTTATACAGTTATTTGAGCAGGCTTGGCTATTACGAAGTGTAGGAAACACTTTCAAGAGGATGCTTATCCTGATGTGTTGATATAATGTGTTCATCTGGTTAACTGTTCTGCTTTTCCTTTGACATTGATGAATTAAGGTGTCTGAAAGCATCCAGCTACTTCAGATACCACACAGATCTGCCTTGATTAGTATTTGAAATCTGTGATGCAGATAAAGAAACTGAGAAATAATGGGTGCATGAGTTTCTTTAAAGTACTTCAGCAGTTCTCATTTTTCCTAAAATGCAATTATTTCTAGTAGAAATTTGCTGTAAACTAACCATTTTTAATATACATGTGTGCATATACATATACGTATGTTTATACCTGCATATATACATATAAATGAAGACCTGTACGTATATAAAAAAGGAACTACTTAAAAAAGCATCCATGTGGAGTCCTGCCTGCCGTATTTTATCTTGGGGCAGCAGCCCTACCATGTTGCTGGATTCTTCTCAGATGCATCTTTGCAGACTGAAGTCCTCAGCTTCAGCTGGACTGTGTGAAAGCCACATCTGTGGTCTGGTCATGGTGCATCCCCACTTTATCACCAAGGGGAAATTCAGGAAGGCACCTCCTATTTCTGCCAGGTTGATTAGTATCACTTATTTCTCTCCAAACATGTACATATATGCATACAAATGCTTCCTTGAAGATTCAGTGTAATACTTGATCTTTTTGCTTGTATATTCAAACATGCTGAACATGTTCAGGTGGGATAGCCAGGGATAAGCAAAATTATTTAGCCTCACTGATATCAGGTTAATAGAAAATCCCATTGTGCAAAGTTTTTAATAATCCCAAAGTTTTTAATAATCTGTATTGCAGCAGGGACTCTGTAAGGCCTTTTCCATTCATATTTACGTTTATCTTGTTAGGTGGTGAATTAACTCTATACAATACCTTCTGTAGGTTTAATTAGTCTAAATCATGGCAGAAAAAAGTTTGTGCATGAAAACATGTAACTCCTTTTATTGCTTTATATTTTCTGAACTGTTTAGAATTTATTTTCTAAAACTTGAATAGCTCAGTGTAGATAGGATATATTCCCAGCATCTCTTTTAAATGGTGTCTTCCATTCTTCAGTTAAAGAATATTAAAGGTATATATTTCTCCATGCTCAGAAAGGAAAAAAATCAAGGATGGTTAGTTTATTTTGAAAACGTCACTGTCACAGGTTCCTAATCCTAATTCCTCTCTTCATTTGCAGGACTCTGAGGAGGAAGACAGTGAGTTGGAGGCCATTAATAAGAAACTGATAAGTCCACAAAGTTTTCAAAATTTCCGGCCTTATGTACCGGAGGAGTTTGCTGACTTCAGTATTTACAATGCTAGCCTGGAGAACAGGGAGTGGTTTTCCTCTAAATCAGACTTCATGAGCTCACGTGTTCTTGAGAAAGAGGTATCCCGCAGCCCCACCACTAGCAGCATCACTAGTGGCTACTTTTCCCACAGTGCCTCTAATGCCACCCTGTCTGACATGCTTGTTCCCTGTAGTGAAAGCACAGACCAGCTAGCCAGTCACACCAAGGAGCTGGACTCTAGTGATCCCTCAGGATCATCCCTTGCACATGATTTAAGATCTTCTTCGAACAAGGAATGTCGAGAGTCAGAGAAGGAGTTAGTGAGAGAGAAGTTACATGTGTTACCACTGAAAGAAAACAGTGCCTTAACAGAGCAAGTACCACTGTCGTTCAGTGCCACTGACAGAGACTCTCAGCAGTTACCCAGAGCTGGATCTCTCTCAGCTCTAAGTTCCTTGGATAGCAAAAACACCATTGAATTTTCAGCACGTGAGGTGACAGTTGAGCACACGATGGATGTTCTGGAAGATCACTCCTTTACTGAATTCATGGGTGTTGAAGATGGGAAGGACTTTGACCATTCAACAGCTCCACAGTCGTGTTCCCTTCTGTCCTCTAATGGAGTGAGCACCTTGGAGTCACCCCAAGACCCTGGCAAGGGGCAGAGCATGTGCACAGGCCGGCAGAGCTCTGCAGCAGCAACAGGTGACCGGCTGGCGGATGCCGTGGAAAGCCCTTTTGGTTCTGGACTGATGAAAGACACTTCAGACCCTGAGACTTATCCCAATGCTTCTGTGGACGATTTTATTACGAAGGACCATTTGGATGGTTCTGATTGTGAAGAAAGTGCTTCTGCAGATCAAGGCCACATCTTGCCGAGCTGGGTGGCTGTGGGCGAGCAAGTCTGTGTTGGAAGTAGTAAGATGGGCACGGTGAGATATGTTGGAACGGTGGATTTTTCAGCTGGAATCTGGGTTGGAGTTGAACTCAATGTTCAGCTGGGTAAGACTAAATGTTCTGGGTTATCTATGCAGCTAGTGTGACCAATTTTTAAAGTCTCAGTACAACCATTTCTTCCCATGCAGTCCTGAGAAGTACCTCCAGTTTCATGAACCTTGGTATCTGGTACACCCAGTTCTCTTCTTCTTGGTCATAGGGACTCTCTGATCCATGTTTAACTGTCTGAAAGCCCTGCTTTTGCATGTTGTGGTAGTTCCCTGTTGGTGCCCATCTATTTTTACAGATCAGAGAAACAAGCAAAGCCTAAGATTGGTGGATTTTTTTTAAATCAGTGTGCACACATTCATGAACAGCACTAACAGTGTGCATCACTTGTCAGATAGGTTTGTTGCCAGTGGCTTTTAGAGATTTATTGTTGTTTTCCACTGGGGAGAGATGAATTCCAGAGCACAGGTTTTCTTCAACTTCACTTCAGAGGGGTCAGAAAAAATCAGTGCTCTGCAAGTGTTAAGAGACTTTTATAGAAATGCTTTGGGTCATTTAAAAAGATGTTTTTAGTAGTTTAATAGGTAATATCACTTACACCAGAAGTTTGTCTCCAGCTAAATTTTAAGCTTTGCAAGCAATTGGTTTTGAGGACACTTTATTTTGCAAAATGAACACGTGCTTGACTTTTTAAACTGTTAGTTAACAAAGCAGTATTTTAGAAACTGATCTTTTTTGGTCACCTTTCAAGCCTTCCTTTCCAGGTTTTGTTCTCCCTAGTGTATGGTGAGCATCTGGCTCCTCACTCAGCAGGAACAGTCTTGACTATCTGACAGATAACCAAAGCTGTTCATACTTCAGTGCCTCAATTGTACGTGCTAATGGCAGTACCAGCATTTAATCCTGTGCATTTCTTTCCCTTAAAGGGAAGCACGATGGAATTGTGAAGGGCAGAGAGTACTTCCACTGCAAACCACGACACGGTGTTTTCGTTCGTCCCGGGCGCCTCAGCAAAGCACCAGCTCCCGCAAGGAAATCGAGTAGCACTTCCCAGTCTCAGGCATCTTCCACTTCAGAGAAACGGAAGAGTTCTGTGCTTCAAAGCTCATCAGTTGCTCCCAAGACAGGAGGAGGCGTCCTCTGCCATTCAGGAGATGCAGCAGCTTCTGCTTTTTCTAGGAAACAGGAAAACAGAAAATCTTGGATTAACTAAACTGCAGTATTTTTGCACTTACTACACGCATCACTGTGTAGAAAACTTTATGGATTTTTGAAGCTATTGTACATTTTAACCTGTCCATATGGAATGTGTATTCTCTAGAGTCCTTGACTTAATTCTCTAATTTTTTATAAATAATATATATATTATATATATATGAATGTGTATCTATAGTTCGTCTGCCAGTGAGCAGATACGGCTGCACACTAAAACACAGTTAAAGCTGATCTGTAGATAACTGAGGTACTGGACTATTTGTTACGCAACAACTTGGGAGATATATTTTAAACAACAAAAGATATTTTATTGAGGAAAAACTGGGATGTAAATCCGTATTTGGAAAAAAAACCCCAACCGCTACGGTTTGCTGTTCTTAATTACCAAAGAACTTGTTTTAGACTGACATATTTGCTGTTCATATCTTTCTATTGTAAATGTTTTAACTGGTAACTTGGTGCCATGTTTCTTTCAGTCACTGGGCACCGTGCAGCCTTATGTTCCGTGTTTAAGCACACTGAAATATCCAACTGCTTCATATGTTTTGTCTTCCTAGAGGCCTGCCACTGTGCTGACTTGGCATTGGAATGACTGACGATGCCTGAAGCTATGAGTCTGGCATTTCACATGTTAACATAAGCCGGCCGGGCAGTTTGACTGCAGAAACAGTATTACTGCAAGGGTGTGAGAGGACAACATTTTGGGTTTTTTAGGGGGTTTTGGGTTTTTTGGGTGCGGGGATGGGGGGAGAAATGGGAAATAAAGAAGCAGTAAATGGATCATGACTGCAAACTTTGCACTTGTTATTTGCTGGTTATTATCAAGATGAAATAGAACCTGCTAAAGTAATTTTAATCTGTAAAGTTTATTTTAATAATGGGAATGATGGAGGGATTTATGTCTGGTGCTCATGAATTCCTAAGAAGGTTGTTCCACATGTAGATACTGTAGATGCCTGTACAAGCATTCTGGATATTTGTAAAGCAACATGGTAAAAAATGAGTGAAGTGAATGGCCTGCTGTATCTTTTCTTTGTTCCTTAGCAAGTGAATGATTGAGATACCTGGGACCTTACTGAAAAGCTGCTGTTCTTTCTTTGATTGTTGTGTACAGTAAGCGGACTCTCGTATTTTACTATTTACTGTAAAGAACTGTAATTTATATACTGCCATACTGTATTTAATTGGTGCGGACCTATTGTGTGTTAGAATACAGACTGTTTACTTGGGATTTTAAAAAAAAATGTTTTGCTTGTGTTTGGTACAATTAGGCTTCATGCTCAAAGAGGGAGCTGTTTCTAGCTGGTGCTGCTCAGATGCAAAGGACTTGGTAAAAATGCTGAAGGACAGTGTGGTTGGAGTGGAAGACTGGGCGGTATTAATCCATTTTACCACTGAGCCTCAGAGACTAGCAGCCCCCCGCTGTGGATACACATTCCTCTCCTTCTGCTCTCCCCGTCCCTCCCAGGAGGGGGAGCGGAGCCGGCGAACGCCTGCCGGAGAACCGCGTCATGTGGGTCAAGCGGAGATGGGACAAGTTCCTGGAAGACAGACAAGAGAGGATCATTGCTAAATATGTAATGGCCTCAGCTGCCTGCAGCACGGTTGGCAGCTGGGAGGGCAATGTGCTGGGGGAGGCAATGAAAGGAGGGGCTGTGAAGTGCAGTGCACTTGCCCTTGCTAGGGCTTTTGTCTCTTCTAAGACAGGATTCTTATGTGTTAATTGATTTTGGTGAAATGCATATGTTTGCAGAACAGTTCATGCTTCTGGTGTCCACCTAGAGTTGCTCTCACTGCATTAATGACACTGCTGCTGGAGGAAACTACTGTAATAGAAAAAAATTACGCATAATTATTTTAGCAGGCACAGATGATTGTAGAACACTGTCAGATATCAACACCAAACACCCCACTGTCTTGAATTTAAGTTTAGACATAACTTTAATCTTTTTATAAACCTTTTAGCAAATCTGCTTACACATTTGCATAAACATATTTGTCCAGGGCCACTACAAGCAATTTTGAAAATCACTGTGGCCATTTTCTTATGGCAAACATTCAGTATTTACACCAGGTTAGCATCAGCCAGCATCAGCTGGGCTCTTCATTGTTTCAGACCGCTGAGAATACAGAATGCATGACTGATTGCTTCAGAAACACCGGGATAATTGTGCTCTTGGAGTAGGCAATCTGTACATGCCAAAGAGACCAAAGCAAGCCAGCCTCATGTCCTTCTGTACCCATTTCACATAACCTGTGCTACCGTGAGTTCTGTTGTTATTAAAAAACTGTACTTTTGCAAACCTTGCATGTTAACATGCCCTGCCCTGGGTTGATGTAAAGTTAGAAGGACCACATCGAACGAGTGCAATGATGTGATAGGAAAATGAAAGCTCTTCGGTTGATGTGCTCCTCAAAACTCTAGTACATAAACAGAACCATTTTTTTCCTGTTAGCAGTCTTACACTAGGAATTTGCTGTCTTGAACTTTGGATTCAAAGTGGAAGAAAATCATGGTGATAGTGCGACTGTGAATTGCTCTTTTTATTCTTTTTAATATTAACTAGCAGCTAAAAGACACTCCCTAATAAGCATGGTGTACAGTCCGTAGCAAGATCTCAATTTAAAAAAAATGAACAAACACCAGTTATGATACTGAATGACATTATTCAGAGCAAATCCCTCGTTCAAAAAACCTGCCATCCTATTTGTTTTCCCAGTCCTCACAGAATTACTGGATTTTGACCATCATCAGGGTGGTAAGAATGCTAAGTAAGATCACATTGGCCTTCACCTTGTTTTCTGAGTTTATAATGTGCTGTTTTACTGAGCATGCACGCCTGTATGGAGACACGGAGTGCTCAGGGAACAGCTGCCACAGCCCAGCAGGCACCAGCACAAGCGTTTAGTCAGCACCACTCACTGTCTTCAAGGTTCCCCCACCAAAGGCTTCCGTCGAGTTTGCAGTTGGAGGCAGAGGACGGAGTGCTGGTACTCTGTAAACACTAACAAGTGCCACGGAGCAGTGTAATGAGAGAAACGTCGGCTGCCAGCCCCTGGGTGTTCCCTCCCCTGCCCTCAGGTGAACTCGCTCAGGTAACACGTCCTGTGCCAACAGGAGTGGGAGACAGGAGCTGCCCCCGCGGCTGGACAGGCCGGTGGTGGACTTGAAATTCGAGCACGGTGGGACTTGTCTTTCAGCCTTCCCCCTCTGGGTACATGTTATGGGGGCCTCTTCATCTGCTTAGCTGGTAATTTACAGAATCCAAAGGGAGGGAGAAAAAAAGTGTCAAAATCTCTGGCTGAAAAGACCGTGGTGATTTAAGGTTGTTGGGGAAGGGTGGAGAGCAGGCGGCTGGATGAAAGCAGGCGCTGCTGCCTTCTTTCTGCAGCAAAACATGCTAAAAAAAAAAAAAAAAAAGGAACTTGTGTGCTGTACAAGTGCAGCGGAGTTTTCACCCGTGAACGCGTAAACTGCGAGCGCCTTGAGGGTGGACCGCAGGAGAGGGATGACGCTGGAAAGCCATCCAGCTTTCCTGACCGATTTGCGTATCATCCCAGCTACTACGTGCATCCACCCTCCCTTAACACCGCGGCCCCTTCTCCTCGGGAGGGCGGAGCGGCGCCGAGGCCCGGCCCCTGCCGGCAGCGCGGGGCGGGACGTGCGAGGCCGCACGGGGTGAGTGGCGGCGGGCGGGCCGCGAACTCGCGGCCTCGGGATTTGCGTGAGGGCCAGGCAACGGCGCGGGCGGGCGGAGCCCCGACGNTGTCTCCCTTCGCCCTTCTGCGGGCCGGCAGATGCACGTAGGCTCGCTGCCCGCCGCGCCTCCCTCCCTTGCTTTCCCCGCTTCTTCTTAAAATGCCGGCGGGCAGCCGGGTCCTGGGAGGTTCCTCGGGTTAAGCAGCGCGATTCGGAAGCGTCGCGTAAGTTGAGGGCTCGGCGCCTTTGGAGCAGGGCTGGTCTCCCCGGTTGTGAAGAAAAGCGGTGATCCCGGCCCGAGGGTCTCGGGCTGGGGGTGATTCCGTCTTCTGTAGGTGCAGGAAACCGTGACGAACGCTTGCACCTGGTTCTTTTGAGGAGAGCTCCTCACAGGAAGCTGGCAGAAATACGCACCCTCGCTGGGCCGCTTACGTGTGATTTATTTCTCCCCAGGTGAAACACATCCGAGGGATCCTGATGTGTCTCTTTCAATTTACCGCTAGAAGGTTGGTTTCCCAAGCGCAGTGTGGACTTAAGGCCTCGTCTTCAAAGAAACAGCAGTTTTGCTTGGAAATGGCTCGTCCTAGTTCAAGTAAGACGTGTATTTGTTTGCTTTAGCACCCCGGACAGGTTTTTAAGGTGGATTTGAAGTACTAGAAGGTTTCATGTGCTAGATGAAATCCATGGCTTAAGTCAAAATGTTTACAACAGTGTGAAGTTGCTTTTTTTGTTCCCCAGCAAGTAAAATGATCTATGTCTGTGTTCTGTACTGTTCTGAAAACCCTTGCATAGCTGCAGTCAGCATGGTTGCAACATAAGCACGTTTCTAATGTTTATAATTCATGCAGAGAAGTATACAGTTGTTAATTGCATTTCCCTTTCATAATTCTAATGAGTAATAAAACTAATTCCTTATTTCTTTGTACAAGAATGGGCCTCGAGCACTTGTAGCAGCTCAGGAGCTGGATAACCCCAGGAGCCCTGTTCAGGCTAGCAGTTGTAGCTGTCCTCTTTCTGCTTGTTTGGGGGGTAGTTTGGTTTTGTTCTTTAATTTGAGAATGTGCCTTAACTTGAAAACTGCACACGGGTACAATAGCAACCCCCCCAACAGCTGGGTAGCCAAGGCAGGCTTGCTTTTTTTCTGCTGCCTTGAGCATCAGCATTTGGCTGCTGCCAGAGACCAGGCTGGGAGGGCTTTTGGCCTAAGCTTTACACATTCAAGGCTCGTGACGTTTGGTTTGCAACAGCAGGTGGGGCATCAGAATAGCAGCGTTCTCTGCCCAGTCCTGTGGCTCTGTGCTATGGGTCTTGGGACTTCTTCAGTGACTATTTCTCCTTACAGGAACTTACCTGACTTTGGGTGGGCTTTATTTGCGGGGGGGGGGGGGGAGGTTGTTTTGTTTTTTATTTTAAAGACCACGTGGTAAATTGTGAGGATTAGGGTTGTGGTGAGCAGCTCAAAGTTCAGCTGAAGGCTGCTCACTAGTGGGGTACTGTAGGAGTCCGTACTGAGGCCAGTATTGTTTAACACCTTCATTAATGATCTGGATGATGGGTCAGAGTGTATCCTTGGCAGGTTTCCAGACAATACAAAGTTGTTAGGAGTGGTTGATACTCCAGAGGGTCCTGCCCCAGGGGAGAAATAGTCCCAGGCACTAGTACAGGCTGGGGTGACCAGCTGGGGAGCAGCTGGGCAGGAATGTCCCTGGGGATCTGGTGGGCACCACGTTGACCTTAAGCCAGTGATGAGCCCTTGTAGCAGTGAGGGCTCCAGGGCATCTTCTCAATGCATAGATACACCCCATGGTGTTTGTCTGCTGTGAGGGTGGTCAAACAATGGATTGAGTTGTGCAGGAAGGTTATGGAGCCTCTGTCCATGGAGATATCAAAACCCACCCCACAGGACACTGTCCAGGGCAGTCTGCTCTGGATGACCCTCCTAAATGGGGGGGGGAATGATTGAACAAGGTAATCTCCAGAGGTCCCTTCCCACCTCAGCCATTTTGTGATTCTAACCTGTGTTGCTTTAAAATTCATATCTGAGGTAAACTGCAAGAGGTGGGGTTTTTTGTCTCTCTGTAACCAACCTGTTCCCTTTTAATCTTGTCTTGACTCACATAAAAAGGCAAAGGAAATTTCCCATCTTTTTCCCAAACTACTTTACTGTGCAGGGAAAAATGGAGGGAATAACACATTAAAAAATATAAAATACAGTTGCAAAACTAGAAAATGGGCAAAATGCCTCAAAAGAAAATATGTTTTCCCAAATTACCCTAATTTTGAAGGTGATACTTTGTGAAAAAAACCCAAAACCAACAACAAAACAAACATATTTTTTTTTCATCTCAGGATCTTACCTAACAATTAGGAAGCAAACTCTTCCTGGGTGGTGGTGCCAACAGTTGTTATCAGGGTAGCATTTAGTATGGGGTTTTAGTTAAAGGCTCTGCCTTTCAAGTATTGACTATGATCACATTTAGCACACTTTGCCCTACTGAGCTTGCTCATAAACATGTTTTGAGGATCTCCAGGAGTTGCTCTTTAAATTCCAACATACAGAAGCTCAGGAACCAATTGGTGTTCTGAAATTAAAGTCACGGGAAGTGTGTGTGTGGAAGCTGTTTCTGGATGCATAAGTGTGGCCTCTTAGGTCAGAGTGTGAGCGCCTGAACAGCTCCTTGTTCTCCCTGCCCTGGCACAGACATGGCCGATTTCCGAGAGGTGTTTGCCAAAGCCAAGCACATCGCCATCATCACCGGAGCCGGGGTCAGTGCCGAGAGCGGCGTCCCCACCTTCAGAGGGGCTGGAGGCTTCTGGAGAAAGTGGCAAGCCCAGGTTGGTACTGGTGGCCCATGCCTCTCTGTCCATCATGTAGGTGAGTGTGGAGGATCAGGAACAGCTGGGGGAAGAGGGTGGAAGTTCTCCCATGGCAGTGCAGCAGGGACAGAGCTTTCCCTACAGCTGCCTCTGCAGCTCTTCCTTGTGCCCTTGGGGGTCTGCTTCTGTCCTTCAGTTTATCAGTTGCATGGGAAAAACAGCATTCTTGCAGGCAGCTCTGGGTCTTTCTACCATCCTTGTTTTCCTGCAGTTCAGCTGTTTGCTCATCTTTCGACACCCTCACCATTTTCCTACCTTGTGGAGCCTTTCCTGTTTTAAACTCTTAAGAGCCTTTTACCAAAATAACAAAGGAAGAACTGATGATAGCGACGGGTTGTTTTCTTTTAATCTTGGTGTCTCATAACACCCTATAAAAATGCTTTAGGACTTGTTTCATTTGGAGGCAAGTTCTTTAACTGTCCCACAAGCTTTGTCTCTCTTGCTGGAATGATCTTGCCAGCACTGGGAGCCACTGGGATGGGAGAGGAGGTGGGAGCAGACACTGGGAGTGCAGCTGAAATCACCAAACAGTGCGAGCTGTACAAGGGCCTCGTGAGTCTCATCCTGCCTGGTGATGCAGGTGTTTCAAGCAGCTGTTGTGGTGTCAGTACCTGCTACCCCAACTGCTGCAATCACACCTGCTTTCTTCATGGTTCCTAATTACAACATTCCTGAAAGATTTGATGAAGTTAAAAAAGGGTCAGAGAGATGAGTTTTTTAAACTGGTTTGGATCTAAAAATGAGTTTTTCCTTTCAGTGACCATCAATTCAAATAAAACGTGTGTGTATAAATGCCTGGTCCTGCTGCATCAGAAACTTGCATTCAGTGTTTGTGTCAGCAGAATTGTGCTCTGGGGTGCTGGACTGATCTGGTCCTCGTTTTTGAGACAGATAAGGCAAAATTAGAGTTACTGTGAACAGCAGCTTCAATTTTACCTGCACACCAAAGGCAAGACATTAGGCTTTCGTTTTGACAGTGGGTGTAATTTGGCTTGTGCTACACTTAAATTAAGGCAGAAAAGAAATTGCTAGCAAAGGAAATATATTCACATGATGCTGAGTTTTATGGCTGCTGTGGAAGAGAGAGTTATGGGTGCCAAAAAAATTGTGTGCATTGGAATATCTCATCTTGCTTTGTGCTAAGCTCCTAATAGTTTGGTAGGGCAGTACAGAATATGGTTGGAGTGTAGTGTAAACCCATGTACCACACTATTGCTGTAACTTATTTCCTCTTTTGATCTGACACTTTGACTTGTCACCCTTGTAAGGGCTATGGAACCATATAGTTCATAAGATATCAACTGCATCTGCTTATAAATAATCTGCTTTTGATGACCTTGTGATTCTGGCAGCAGCGTACATGGCAGAGATCCAGCAGGCTTCATCTGGGGAGGGGATTCTTCTTTTGTTGTAGGATGACCCGTTATGTCTCTTGCAGGAGCTGGCTACTCCAGGGGCTTTTGCGCGTAACCCTTCCCGTGTGTGGGAATTCTACCACTACCGGCGGGAAGTGATGCTGAGTAAACACCCCAATCCAGCACATATCGCCATTGCGGAGTGCGAGAAGCGTCTGAGCAAGCAAGGAAGGAGCGTGGTGGTCATCACACAAAACATTGATGAGCTGCACAGGAAGGCAGGCACCAAGCACCTCTTAGAAATTCACGGTAAGAGTTGGCTCACCTCTCTGCCACGGGCCAGGAAACCTGGGGTGGGGAGTGGGAAGAAGGGAAAGCAGGATAAGTAGAGAGAGAAAAGAATTTTGTTTTAACTTTCATAAAGTTATTTACAGTAGCACACACTCTTTTGGAAGTTGTTTCAGGTACTTCATAGCCTCTCTTTGTTCCTCACTGTTAGAATAACAGAATCTCATCTTCCTGTTTTCAATGGATTCTGACAGTACACGGGAACTGGTTCTCCCTTCTTGCTTGCGCAGTTTTCTGCAGATCCACTCGAATTCATACGGCTGTGACACCTGGCTGATTTCACTTAGAAAAGGGGAAAGGAATCCCCAAGGACTTTCACATTGTGGTAGTGGTGGTGTCAGACTGCCACCAATAAAGGGTGTATTGGCAAGCTTGGCTTCACCAGCCCTGGTGCTTTCCCTCTGTCCTGTTCCATCCTGTCTCCACCTGTGCAGTCCTTGGCTACAGGAGGACAAACGGATTGGAAACAATTGAGATTCCCTTACCTTTCTTTCCTGCACCCAGTGGCCCTCCCCCTCTCTTCCCTGTAGTGAGAGGCATTCCTCACTCCCACAAAGTGCCAGAGGAGCACAAGGCACCTGGGGGTCAGCGGGGCTTTTGGATCTGAGGAAATGTACAGGTGTGGAGAGAAAGAGGGTGGGAAAGCTCTTCTCCATCCTTGGAGGTGCCCCACTCATTTCTCCCCTCCTTAGGCCCTGCCACAGGGTGGAAGTCTCCCAGGACAGAGAGCCATCGTGGCCTTCCAGCACCGTGATGCTTTTTAACTCAAGTCTCACTAAAGATTTAAATGGGATTTCCCACCACTACTTTTGGGATTTGGACACAAGAAACCTGCACAAGCTGTCTTGCAGTTGTGGACCCAATGATGAAGCTTTGGCAACAGTTTAATTTTGGTTATCTTTATTCCTTAAAAAATTGACACAATTGAAAACTCTTGGTAATGTTGCACATCTTGACAGCATGTTAGTAATGCTACAGAAGTTTTGGGAGTGGGGAGTTTTGCATGAAACACAAAATGGTGTTAACCAACATATTTTACCTTTTTTAAGAAAATGTTTCTGATGTAAGAGGAAAAGCAGTAAACAGAAATCATCTCCCTCCGTGATATTTTAAATTATGATTTTCCTCCGAGGTATGTTACAGGACTGTGTATTACTCATGTCCTGAGGCAGAACAAGGTGACACAGTGGGACTGTCTCTGCTGTTATGTTCCTGTAGTAAGTTACCCACAAAGTGCAGCCTTCAAGGTCTGTAAATAAAGGCTGCCCGGGATAAACACAACCACTTGCCTGCACAGCCACACCTCAGAGCCATCGCCTCATCCCTGATGTTTCATCTTCGTGTGTTCCAGGTAGTTTATTTAAAACTCGGTGCACCAGCTGTGGAAACATAGCTGCGAATTACAAGAGCCCGATCTGCCCCGCGCTGGCTGGGAAGGGGTAATCCATCCTTTTTCTTTCACCACTAAAAAAAAGGAAGTGGGCAGGGGCATGAACCAGGCATATGCTCATAGATTTTTAGGGATTCTTTTTCCCTTTGCATTTCACCATTGCTTTAGATAGTTGCATAAATAATTTTTATGCCTTTGACAGTCTTGGGCAGCTTATTACGGTTGCTCAGCTCCAGGATAATTCTGGACAAATTCCTGCCTGCCTTGCGTGTGATATTTTAGGATTGTCGTAGGTGTTGAAGTTGGCTGAAGTTGCAGATTCCTTGATTGGAGGGTGTGCTTTAGAGAATACTAAGGCTTTTAGAGGATGCTAAATTTTTATTAATATATAAAGTGCATTTTGTAGAACTGGATATGTATTTCTATTTTGTAACTTCAGGGCTCCAGATCCTGACACAGAAGATGCCGCAATTCCAGTTGAAGACCTTCCTCAGTACGTATGGACCACTTTGTTTGGGCTGTTACCTCTTCATGCTTTGTGCATCTCAAAGCTTCATTTTACTGTTGATGTCATTTTGGAAGGACCTTCCACAGGAGAGAAACGTGTGAGACTTTGCCCCAGAAAACTAAAGTTACAGGGACATCAGACAAGGAGTGTGTAGAAGGTACCATGGTGCTAAAGGCACTGCACGTTTGCGTACTTCAGCACCAAGATGAAATGTGCCTAAATTTCTGGGGTTTGTAGTAAGTGAAGTAGTAGGAGAATTGCAGCAAGAAAGTGAGTGCTGCAGCAGTAAATGTTTTGCAGGTGCCACCCACTGTTACTCTGGGATACTCTGCTGGGGTCCCTCACAGGCACTGAAAGTGCCACGATGCTTTTTTACACTGCCTGAAGCTTTGCCTTAGCTAGCTGCAAATGCAAAGAGCCACCGCATTTTTCATCTGGTTCCTAAGGAAAAAGAAGCTAACATGATGCTTCTGTCGTTTGGTTCATTTTCTCCTTAAAACCCTGTTAGCCAGTTTGTTAAAGCTGATGGAGACTGAGGTTTTAACTTACATGCGTTCCAGGAGCTGAGTAAGGGGAAGACACAAGTATCTGCGCTGAACACCTTCATGGAAGGTTCAGCAACACCTTCCATGGGACCAGGCAGCACATGTGCACTTCCGACATGTGTGTAGCATGGAATGAGCTGCCTTCTGTCCAGCATGTGGTAGAGGAGGGTGTGGGGAGGGCTGTGAAGGAGGAGAGAGATTGATGGCAGGGAAGACATGCCCAAGTGAGAATGAAAACTGTTGCCGTTCTGCTGCCCGAAGGGCCCCCATCAGCAGCGTGACGCTGTCCCCTTGTGGTGTTTGACCAGGTGTGAGGAGGACGGCTGCAATGGGCTCCTGCGTCCCCACGTCGTGTGGTTTGGCGAAGCCCTGGATCCCGGCGTGCTCACGGCGGTGGAGAAGGAACTGGATATTTGTGATCTCTGCTTGGTAGTGAGTGGCGCTTTCCTTACCTAGCCTCTGAGCTGGCAGGGAGGCCACGCTAAGGAGGTGGCACCTCACGGGTAAAGCAGATACATTTGTGCTTCCCTGAGGGAACTAAAAGCCCCAGAGGGACTCTCTGGCATCCAGTGTAAAACATAAAAAGACTTTGCAGTTTGAAAATGTATGCAGACTGCTCAGAACTTAACAGGTGCACAGGTGTTAGAGGTTGGACAATGTTGTTTAGCTGTTGAATTTCACTCCCCCTCTACTCTGCTCCTGCAAGACCCCATCTGGAATACTGTGTACAGTTCTGGTGCCCCCAACATAAGAATGTCATGGAACTGTTGGAGCAAGTCCAGGGGAGGGTCACAAAGTTGATAAGGGGACTGGAGCACCTCCCCTAGGAAGAGAGGCTGACAGAGTTGGGGCTTTTCACCCTGGAGAAGGGAAGGCTGTTGGGAGACCTTAGAGCAGGCTTCCGGTACCTAATGAGGCCTGCAAGGAAGCCAGAGAGGGACTCTTAATCAGGAACAAGAGGTGATTGCTTTAAGATGAAAGAGACTGGGTTTAGATTACATATAGGAAGAAATTCTTTACTGTGAGGGAATGAGGCACTGGAACAGGTTGCCTAGAGAAGTTCTGGATGCCCCATCCCTGGAGTGTTTAAGGCCAGGTGGATCGGGCTCTGAGCAACTTGGTCTAGTGGAAAGTGTTCCTGCTTGTGGTAGAGGGGTTGGAACGAGATGATCTTTAAGGCCTCTTCCAACCCAAACCGTTCTATGGTTCTAATTTCTCAAACAGTGAAAAATACAATTATTTTAATGCTTAGTTTAAAAAAAAAAGTTATAATGTGCTGCTTTTTTGCGAGGTGGTTTACATGCCATGTAGGTTCCCGATCCCTAACCAAAACACTTGCTCAGAATATTGTGTTCCCTTTATAGAATAATCTCAAGTAACAGAAAGAACATTTCGTTGGGTTTTTATTTTTCCTGAAGACAAAGTATGCCCTTTTGTTTCTGGGATTCTTTTTCGACTACAGTTATAAATTGGTTTCTTTGGGCTGCATCAGAGAAACAATTCCTGATTGCTACACTATGTTAAATAGCTACTGATTTGGTTTCATTTCTCTGGGGATCTCCCAGGCTTCAGTGCACATGCACTTCTCCCTTGTGAGAAGGGCCCTCACCTTGGGGCTGGGCTGGTTTGCTCCGTTTAAGCGCTGTCCTGCTACACTCGTGACTTTCGTCCCGTTGCCCGCAGGTCGGGACCTCGTCCGTGGTGTATCCTGCGGCCATGTTCGCCCCGCAGGTCTCCGCCAGAGGAGTCCCAGTCGCGGAGTTCAACATGGAGCCCACTCCTGCCACGAACAGGTTCAGGTAACGCTGCTCAGGAACCAGCCTTTAGTCCCCTCCATCCTGCCTTCTGCATCCAACTGCTGAAACGCTGCCTTTAGACAAATACGGTCTAGTTTTCTCCCCAGCGCTTCAGAAATATTAAGTTTCTGTTAATAAGTAAGAACATTCCATCACTTCTTCCATGGTGGAATCAAGTTTCACTTAAGACACAAACATTGTGTCTTCACACTTCACTGTGTATTGTTTTAAGGGTGAGGCTGAAGTCTGTCCCTACGCCCCACCAGGCCTAACCCCCTCTCTCCTCCTTCTCTTCCCTCCCTCTCTCCCGTCCCCCTGCCAGACTCGCTAGGTAACAAGGCAGCGAGCAGCGGGATGCGCCGGTGGCTGCCCACGCCCTAAACCTGCCGATTCCTTCCAGGTTCCACTTCCCGGGCCCCTGCGGGACCACGCTGCCGCCGGCGCTTGCGCGACACGAGACGGAGATCATCTCCTGAGCTCCGGGATCGCCTCCGGAGCGCCGGGAGCGGCCCGGCGGGGCCCAGCGCGGGGCGGGCGGGCCGGAGGCGGCGGCGGGACTCGTCCCCATGGCAATAAAGGGGCGGTGGCGGGGGCCACCTCCGATGTGCTGTGTCTGTGCGCGCATCCCGCGGG
The DNA here is from genome assembly GCA_013398115.1 of Falcunculus frontatus. Classification (NCBI taxonomy): domain Eukaryota; kingdom Metazoa; phylum Chordata; class Aves; order Passeriformes; genus Falcunculus; species Falcunculus frontatus. Next base: position 2,313,045 of record VZRV01005432.1, read on the forward strand.
GCGGGACGGGAGACGCAAGGGGAGGGGGGATGTCCCGGCGCTCGGCATTCCCCGGCGGAAGGCGGGAGCGGTTCCGGGGCGGGCGGCACAGGGGCCGCGGCCATGGCGCGGCGGCAGAAGGCGAAGGCCGCGGCCGCGGGCAAGCGCAAGGCTCCTGCCGCGCTCCCCAGCCCGGCCTCCTCCTCGGAAGACGAGGCCCCGGAGGAGGTGCCCTTCGGCGTGGCGAGGGAGGCAGCCGAGGCTGAGCGGAAGCTCGTGGGGGAGGCGGCCCGGAGGTGCGGACACGCCGGGGCCTCCTACTCCTGAACCGCGGCTCTCACATCAGCGCTTCCCTCCTCTTAGCCCCCCTCTTTTCCCCCTTCACCCCTCTTACCTCCCCTTATCCCCTCTCTTACCTCTCTAAAACTCCTCTCCACTCCTCTTACCCTCTTCTTAGCTCTCTTTTTACCCCCGTTCACGCCTCTTGCTTCCTCTTATCCTCCCCTTATTCCCTCCCTTATCCTTGCTTATTTTCCCTTGTTGCCTCCTTCCCCCCCCCTTATCTCCTTTCTTACCTCACCAGCCTTCTTATACCTCACAAGCCCCTTCTCCCCCCTTATCCCACCCTTAACCCCTCTTACCCCTCTTCACCCCTCTAAATCCCTTTCACCCTTCATATCCTTTCTCCCTTATCCCCCCACTCGGCCCCTTCTCACCACCTTCTTTGCCCTTACAAGCTCCTCCAAGCCCTCGTTCACCCCCTTTACCCCGCCCCTAATCCTCCCTCTCGCCCCATGCAATGCTGACAGTGGCTCCCGCCTCCCCGCAGGCACCGGGAGCTGCTAAAGGAGAAGCGGCGGCGGCACCAGGAGCTGTTCGCGGAGCAGAAGGTACCGCGCTACCCCCGCCGGGCTGCGGGCGGGCACGGGGTGCCTGTGCCGGCGGTGTCCGTGCCCGCCTGACTCCCCTCTCCCCCGCAGAAGCGCAGGCTGCTGCCTGAGGCCGTGCTGCAGGAGCTGCAGGAGCTGCAGGATGTGTCCACACGGTGAGGGGGCCAGGGGAGGCGGCAGTGGGTGTTGGGATCCTGTCTCCACATCTCCCACCCGTGGGGACCCTTCGGGTCCTGGCCTGGGAGGCCGGGCTGGAAACGGGGGCTTTCGTGGCTCTGAGTAAACGAAGGGAGTGGGAATTGAAGAGTAACCCGTTGCCTTCCCTTTGCTCCCCAGGCCCGCAGAGCAGGCTGCGGCAGATGACCCAGGTACGCTACAGCTCTCTTTGCTAACGCGGTGCACATCTGGTATTTCAGGAGTTCATTCCTGTACAGAGCTTCAATGGGGAGCTCTGGTAAAGAGACCTTTTCCAAGTCTTAAACATGAACAGTCTGGACAGACTGTCTTTTTCCAAGGATAAGAAATATCTGAGGAAAAATCTAAAGTCATATTTAATCTAATTCTTGCACCTTTTACAGAAGTCATTTGCTGTACAGTGATTTCAGTTAAATAGCCTGAGATGTTTAAGGAAATCATGGGCAGGTGTTATAGCAGAAGAAGCAAGGATTAGCAAAGCTGGATTAATATTAGTCTTTGTTTAAGTTATAAATGCTATTCCTGGGTAGAGGTGTTAAATTGCCTCAATACTTTACATATCAAACTACAGTTTAATAGCATCTGTAAAATATTAAGTAACTTTTTTCAAACTCGGAATTACAAAATCAAGCGTCTGGAGTGTTTATGACTGCTGTTCTTGCTTCATCTGTACTTCGAAGTACTTAATAAAAAATCTTTTATTTAAACAGTTCTTTCACCCAAACCGCACATGCTGCTGGATGGAGTAGCTGCTACTTTTTCTTGCTTTTATTTAAAAAAGATCTATTGTATTGGCATAACAAAGAGATGAGGTGAGAATGAAGCAAGACTAAAGCCAGAGCTGGACTTCCCTCTATGGGTTATCCATAGCTGTTGTGTTGCATTGAATTTTGTTGATGCCAAGGAAGAGGAAAGCTGGCTAGAAGTACTTTGGGTTGCTCCCCTGAGCATACTTCTTCCCCTCCCTCTTACAGCTGTTCTTCCTAGTCAGTGCTTCTGAAAAATGCTGCTTAAGTCCTGTTCCTGTTTCACTGACTGTTTTTGATTTGTAATGTTTGGGAAATTTTGTTTGCAAGTTACTCTAGGTGAAGAACTTGAAGATGGGGCTGCACAGCTGGAACAAGGCCAGGCCCAAGGGAAAGGCCAAGCCGAAGTGCAGGAGAAGAAAGGCAAGAGGAGCAAGGGTGCCAGGTAGGAGAAGATGATTTTGTGTGGGAAGGGCCATCAGAGCAGCTGTTGTGTCACTGCATGGCTGTATCATCTTCTGCACTTCATGTTGCCCCTGTCCTTCCTCTGACTGAAAGTGTATTTATGCGCTAAAAGCACCTTTAGTATCTTCTGGTGTAGCATATGTGTGTGCATATATATATATAAAATACATAATACAAATAATTTTTATATATTCTGTATATATAACTGCTATAACTGGGCAGTCATAAGCACAGCAGTACCCCTTGTGTTGTGTGCTGCTACAGGTAGGGTGGTTGAGCACTGAATTCCTGCATTTCAATCTATTTTTCTCTCTCCCCTTTATTTCTTTGTCACTGATGGCCCTAGAGAGCAATTGCCCTAGCTTCTGTAGGATGAGCTCGGGACTCCCAAGAAACTACTCAGGGCACACAAAGGCATATGACAACAGCTTGAGAGTAGTGATCCAGTTTTTTATTTTTTTAATACTGCCACAAAGCTCATCTGAGTATCAGAAACCAACACTGGGCGCTGCTCTGCTCAAGTAGCAAAGCTTGACAGCAGTGTGTCTGTTATTCTGGGGTCTGTAACCACGCTACCGGGATGTACGTCTCTCTTTGACTAGAACAAAAGGAAACTACATGGCTGTGTGCTTAAAAGACCACAGTGCAACAGGCCTCCACCAGCAGCTCGCCAGAGACTTTCTAAATGCTCAGCTCTATGGGCCACACACCAACCGGGTACAGGGTAAGCACTTCCACTTTGGTGGGTCTGTATCGAGTCTTGTCTGGCTTAAACTCTGTGATTAACACTTGTCTCCATTTCAGCAAATGAATTTTTTTCCCTTGCAAACAAGAAAGATCCAGTCAAAAAAGCTGCAGTTCAGTTTGTGGACAAGTCTTGGGGTGAGTATAGAAAGTCAGAGTAGGTACTATTTTATGCATATGTGGTTAGAAGTACACTTGAATAAAACCAGGGTTTCCATGCTACAGCGTCGTGGTTCATGATCCTCCAAGCACCTGGAGAGTAAGGGAAGGGCAGCAGGGCACTGTAGCCTCAGTGGGGGTCATAAGCACACCCCCAGGAACCGTGTATGAGACAAGTTGAAAAAAAAATTACCTCATTTTTGGTATGTTAAGAAACAGCTATTGTCCTAGAGCCAGGACTGCTCAGTGAAACAAATACTTCAGTCGCTGTTGTTTCAGCCTCCATTCTCTGAGCTGTTGAAGGCATTTCAGATGCATCTCAGACTTAAAAGCAGGGATACTAAGATCCCAGAACACCTATGCAAGCACAGGGAAATAGCACCCATTTCCCCTCACTTCCATGATGGATGGGGACAGTCTCACACCCACACAGGCTGTGAGGCTCACGAACACCAGCAGCAAAAGTTACTGATCCTTAGCAAGCAGGGCCTGCTTTCCATCTGTACTCCATCACTGAAAGCACCACTGTGCCCCCCACCCTCCTGAAGGAGCCTGGTGTAAGCTGGTACTCTTGGCCAGTGGAATGCACCTGGGGCACATAAAATACCTTAGGCAGTTTATCAGTTTGAGGTGGTGGTTGTGAAATGCAGCCGTCAAGCTGCTTCTCCAGCACATCAGCTAAGGAAAATTGTAACAGCTATTTTTTTTTTAAGGGCAAGATAAAAAGGAAAAAGCAGTACGGTTTAAGAAACGTTGGCTGGCAACACAAACTGGAGTCTGAAGACAGCTTTTTCAGAAGATGCTGCTAAGGACTTTTACTGACAGATCTCTACACAACAGATGTGTTTTTGCCCCCAGTCATCATCACTTTGCTTTCAGCTCCAGCCACCAGCAGGCACCAAGGTGTGCCTGATCGGACTTCCCTGTTCTCTCCCCTCCCCCTTTCAGACATTCTTGGGGAAGCTACAGAGCAGCCAAGCCAGTTGTTGTAGAACAGCTGGTGCTAGGACCAGGCTTGCTGAGCTGCCTCCATGAGGCAATGCCTTTGCAGAGAATAAAGATGAGCAATGTTTTCCCTACTGTTGTGGATGCTGCATTCCTTACAGCAGGCAATTATTCCTGCTGCTTCAGTGACTTGCATCTCTAAGGAAAGGCTGTATCCTAACAGCAGAATAAGTCAGCTCCCATAGCAGGACACTTCTCTCCAGCCTGATGAGTACTTGTCAAGCAGTAGGGGATTTTTCCCATCTGCAGGGAGTCCTGAGTAAGCTTCTCGCACTGTTAGCTAGACTCATGGTGTGGCAAGAACATGGCAAACAGCTCCTGCAGGGAAGTGGCAGCCCTGGCTTGAGGGATGAGCCACTCCACTCATGGGTCTCCACAAGGACCACTGTTCTAGGACGGAGCTCTAGAACAAGAAAATGTAGCATACAAGTCCATGCTACCATGGATGTAGATGTAAGTTTTTAATGGCTGGTTAATTATGATATCACTACATTTTATTGCAATATAGTACTATTTAAGCACTTTTAAAAATGCAAGGTGTACAAAGATTAAATTAAGACTGTAAATTGACTAAATATTTGGTTTTTATATAAATAGGTCATAACCACACTGTGTTGACATGTAATACTGTTATAATACAACAGTTAAACTGGTGAGCCTACACAACAGAAGCTGTCTGTAGTTAAACAAGGAAACAAAGTTGAAAAGACCATGTTAAAACAAAAAACTACTAAGATCAACAGGTTGGGATTGTAAGTAGCAACAAACATATTCACTCAGCTCCTGAGTAATTCAAGTTTTACAGTACACATTAAAAAATATCATTTCTTCCCATCAACACTATATATCCAAACCATTTGCATTTTGCAAATTACACTGATTGAACTATGTAACAATGGGGGTGGAGGTTGGCAAGTCATCCTGCTTGACGTTTACATCACCCACATGCTAATACATCCATGTTTTCTATTCTTCCGTCCCACCACAAGGTAGCAGGATTTTTGGTTTGTTTTGGACAATCGTTCAAAGGATTGGTACTTGTCAATTTGATGTCTGACATTACCAGTGATATTTTCAACTCTTAGTTGTCTAAGAGGTTTAAAGATGGAAATTTTCTCCTAACACTAAGTTAGAAATCATTTGCATCATGCTGTAAACTAGGAAGCAACATAAAGCGACAGACTTGTCCTTAGTACATAATTAAAATTCCAAATTCCAGTCAGCAGAGCTGGTCTACTCTCCATGTTGAATATGCCACAACACCTTTCAGACTTTCAAAATGCATAGCTAGTGTAGGTAGTCTTCCACTGTGGCAAACGCACAGGATCCAATTCCTGACCGGGCCATCAATCCTAGACACTGTGACGCCTGTCCCATGGCTAGGGCAAGCGGGGGTTGCTTTGGCAGATTGTGAGTCTCTGAAAAAGAATTACAGTGGCAGTTAAAATACCTGAATCATTTCACAATAATGCACTGAAAACTTGACATTTCAGTCTGCTTAAATCATTCATTTGCAAAGTTTGTTCTCAGATCAAGACACAAAGCAGGAGCAACAAAGTGACCGTGCACAGCACCATTATTGAACAGGCCTGGTTTTGCTCTTAATATAACAGCAGAAAAGTACCTGTTATTTTACATACCCCCCAAAACTATCCCTTTCTTCCCAGAAGAGTATACCCTAACCTGCTATCCTTCCTTATGGAGGAGCAGCAGGGCCACCTGTGTCGGACAAGGGGGAGGCACCCCGAGCACCCTGGGCAGCCAGCAGGCTGCACTTACCTAGTATTGCACTATTCAGTACAGAGCACACTGGTTCTCTTTGTATCGGGTCAAGCTGATTCCCAACAGGGCTGCTCCAGGGATCAGAATATGCAAGTAAACTGAATGCGTCCTGCGGGAAGATGGCTTTTATTATATCTCACAGCTATAAGCTACTAGTGAAAAGAATGACTATTTTGTTCACCTATTTTGATTCAAAATCACAAGGGTGACTTGTCAGTGTCCATCAATACAAAAAGATAAATTGTGACAGGACTTGTTCCATTTAGTGTTTTTTCCCAAGAGCAAGGCAAAAGGTAGCATTATTTTACTAAGTGATGGGGTAAGAGGAAACAGACTGAAAACTGCCATGCAGTCATTGGCAGGAGAATTCTTTTCCAGAGCAGTCTCAAATCAAGGCAAACTAATTAACATGCAGAGTACTAATGACAGCACATTTTGGGCATCTCTACCAATCCCCTTATGGTTCATTGATCATTAGAGACAAAAACAGCACTTTGATTCAAGAAGCCAAGTTACGTGGTCAGAAATGAGAGAAAGGGAAGTGCTAAATTAATTTCTGTGTTTTACTGTGTAACAGCACTAAATTATCTTTGCTGTGCATGTGCTACACAGAAGAAAGAAGACAGTGCTACACCACAGCTGACCAGAATACTGCTCTGAGACACACAAAAATTGGTAGAAGTTAAAGCAGAACAGTATTCCAGTACAACAGGCTGTGGCAAGTTCCTGCTGGCCAGCACAGTTATTCACCTTTACAAGAAGATTAAACATACCTTGAGCATTTTCTTATTCACTGTGTTTTTGCCACATTCTCTTCTTAGCTGCTCACTCATTGCTTGCAATTCTCTTCCAAAATGGATCATCCTTTCAATGGCTGCTTGGCTGCCACCACATAGCTGGCGTCTTAACTGACTTGAATCTACTTCTAAAGAAACGATATCGTCATCATCACCACTGACAGAGCTGAGGGTAACAACCTATGGATCTAGAGACTCTGCACTGGTTTCACTCAAACACAGCTGCCTGCCCAGAGAGAGAGCAGGTCAGGCCAGACACCTTGGCCCCACGTGCTCCTGAACCGAGCACTGCTGAACTGCTCCTTATAAACATTCAAGAGACCTGGTTAACTAATGGCAAAGGCTGTCAGCACATGTGGTTCATCTTGCAAGGGGTAATTTTAAACTAACTAGAAGATAAATGAAATTTTTACCCTAAAATTTTAAGGGAGTTTAAAAAACAATAGAAGTCCACACAGTTCAAACTTTTTTAATTCTTCAGCATTGCATTTCTAAGGATACGCCAAATTGGGAACTGCTCATAGAGGGTAAAAAATGCTGAACTTCCTGAAAAGCCATGATGGATTCTGCTACAAGGCAATCATTTAGACTGTTCATACTCCTTGTAGAACACATCTTAATAATTTGGATATTTCAGGCTTCTTTTGTAATCAAGCAGAACACTGCAACTGATTTCTTTACTGTTTCCTACAATACTCCCCAATACTAGTGATTTTAAAAGAGATTGATGCAGCTTATGAATAGGAAACCAACACTTGGCTTCTTTGAAAATTCTGCCTTTTAAAATTTACACCTAAAGCACCACATTAAAAGAAAAGGCATTTATCCATTCCTTGTCTTTTTTCATCAATGGAATAAAGTTTTAAAATGAGCATTTTGATAGACTCTTCAATTACAAATTCACTCTTCTTTCTGACTTTAACACTGCTATTTAGTGACGTATTTTGACCACTATTTCAAAAAAGGATTTTTAACTGGCCACTTTTTTTTTCCTCAGATGTAAGTGTATCACCTCTGGAAAATACCTGACTACTTAACTTTACATACACAGCACTAAAGAGAATATATAAATGTTTCAAGAAGTGAAAAACCACCAGACTCAAACTCGGGGGAGTAAACAGTGTAGGTGAAGCACCCACAAGTCTTCAGGTAGTGGTACCTGTCCCTAGCTCAGCCTAATCTATGACATCACTTTCGAAAGGCAGGAGACAACTACATTAAAAAACCACAAACAACTCTGTGCCCCGTGCAGCTGCTGCATGTCTGTCACAGCAAGTCTCTGCAGAAAAGGCTGCAAGAGCGAGGACCAGTTTTGGGTTTTCTGTCGCAGAAATAAGGTCTTGTTATTATCCAGTTTCAGAGCATAATGCAGAGAAAATAGCAACTTGCATTCCTCCTTGCAGGGCTGTAACAGAATGGCATTTGCGGTTCAACAGTTACCTGTATTTCCCAGCAAAGCTGCAGGATCAGCAGCAGCACATGCCCCGGAACTGGGAAGCGCTCACAGACCTCTGCAGGCGCTGCTGCATTCTGAAGGTCTCCAGTTTCACATTTCAATTAAACTACACATTAACTGACATCTGCTTAAATCAACTGTTTGAGTAGCAATTCTGCAGCTGCACAAAGGGCAAGCAGAGGGGATTTAAATACTTATTTGTCACCAACATCAACAGCCATGACAGAGTATACAGCAAATTAAGTAAAACAAAGTTCATTTTTAGCCCCCAACTCTATAAACTGGTATTTTTTTGGTGGAAAACATGGGAAAAAATTAATTTTTCATTTTTTATATTTCTCAAATACAGCTCTCGAGCATTAAATATTAGCACTTTGCATTCTTCAATATAAGAGATTTAGAATTTCTATGCTTACTGTGGAGCACAAAGATGCCATGAGAACCATGAATGGGAAGAGGGAGAAGCAATCTGCCAACTCAAACACAGGCTGGTACCCAACAGGGTGTTTCTTCTCAAAGGTACTTCCTTAGAAATTGATGCTATTTTCAGTAGCCACAAGTTATCCATTTCCCCTGTTCTCACACTGATATTGGACCACCTAAACCAGTGGTTTTAAAGTTTACATCTAGTAATAGCAAAACAAGCAAACAAAAAAATTAAGATTTGAGCTAATAACCCTAATTTTCAAGTTGGGAAGCATTGCAAGTAAAAACATAACCTTGTTGCCATCACTTAATAAAAATGTAAGAAATATCACTGCAGACCCATTTCTGTGTCACATTCTTCCATTTCGTGATCATGTTTAGAACTACCATTTAGGAAGCCATTGGATGAAGTCTCAGCAACCCCATTGGAGTAGTGATCTGTTTCCATGTCTACATCATTGCTGAAAAGAGAGTAATAAATATAAGTTTTACTCATGTTTAAGTACTTAGGTTATCTTTACAACTTCATCACAGTACTTCCTCAACTACTGAAAAGGTGCTGTTAAATATTACCAAGCCAGACCACAGTTTTTTCAACAGCAACTGGTGATACCAGAGCATCACGGAAATTTTTAATGCTGTCTCAACATTAGTATTCAGTAAAATAATATTTTCAGATGCTGAAAAACTAAACATGTCCCCCATTATTCAAGAGTAAGGAATATAACACTTTCTAAATACACACCAAGAAGTTCCTACCTTATTTATGTAACTGTATGTACACAGAGCTGAAGAAAATGCATTGACAAAATATACTACTCCCACTTAAAAAAATATATAGTTAATATTTATGCATAAAACTATAGTTAAGTCAATATACATCCTACTATGAAAATACCATATTTAGGTAGCTAATTATTTCAAAAAATGCCTTCTCCTCCTATTTACTCTGTGGAACGACAGAGGAAAAGAAAAAAAAAAAAACCAACCCAAAGCAAATGCTGAATAAACCAGAACACTGAAGAGACACTCAGTGGCAAATGCAGAGCATTCAACTCCTCACCACCCTTTGCTTGCAGCAGCTCATAGAAATGCTTTTAGAAAATGCCAGCATGGCTTTGAGAACTGAGCTTTGCTGACAGTTGCATCCTAGCCTGTTCTATTCCGTCATGGAGAACAGCAATCTAAAACCTCTGTCAAGACCAAATAGATTCAATTTAGAAGTTTCATATCTTGCTTCTAAGCAACCAAAAATACTCAGCTTCCTCTGAGGAAGGAAATCAAAAGGCCTCTATGACTGGGCAACAGCACAGCCAAGGAACTGTCTTGCTCCGTGAAAAATCTCCAAGTTGCCTGGACACTGCCCAGCCTTTTGGCAGAGGCAATTGCTGATGCAAACAGAAATTGTGAAAAGTTAAAAAGTAAATTGTTACTCTTACCTTTTTACCCCAATTATCACTATCCAACTAAAATAGTTTTGGTCATCACCACCACATCATCACATCCTATGTGGTAGTTGTGGGAATCCATTTTGGACAATGCAGCTCAGTGCTGTTGCATTTCACATCAAATTAGGTTCTGCTGCATCCATGCAACCCATAGCTTAATATTTACCGGTTATGAATAACCATATTAACCCTGATTAATAGATTTATTTTCATTCACTGAATTGAATGTGTTTGCACTTGTGACAGTGACTGGAGTAGGCAAACAATCCTGGTGTATACAGTGAAAGGGAGTCCACACTTCATATGCATCTCAATTGTGTTTACTTTGCAGATACTGCCACAAATGGAGAGTATCTGGAAAACTTTTCATTACCTCTGTGTAACACACTTAAATCAGTGTCACTGGCTTAAATTAAAATACCAAATGCCAAAGAGCTAATTAACCTTCACTATGCAACTTCAAAACTGACCATAGCTATAAGCAAGGTAATTTATTTCTGTCCATTTCATTTCTTCAACCCAACAGGAGAAAAAGGTCTATTGAGCCTGAGCTGTCAAAAGAACCAGAGTTATCACAAGCTGTTGGCCCCTTACACTGTGTTTCAATGTCCTTTGGAAAAAAATCAATCACATCAAATCCCACTGAAAACTCTTCCCTGCAATGCAAACACATGGACAACACAAGCCTTAATGTAATTTAGAGGCATCTAAAGTTTATTTACCTGGAATAGCTGTTCACCTGCTGTGATCTTGATACATTTATGTTGTTGAGCTCTGGTACATTCAAGCTGGTGGTTGTGTGTTTACTGTGACAGTAAGACTGATGCGCTTTATTTGATATTACTCCATTACTGCAACTACTTTCAAACCCTGAAAGAAAGTTTTAACAACCGCAGTCATAAAGTGGTACTTACAGATAAGTTTGTAGAAAAAATGAAATAAGTATAGTGTTTACTGACCAGGAACAAGTATGCTAAATTTGTCACACAAACTCAAGTACTTCACCTCCATGTTTCAGGTATTTGAACCTTTAAGGCTTCTAGAGTGCAGAAGTTAAGCATTATTTAACAAGTATGAACAGAGACATGAGAAGGTTTTTGCAGCTGTACTAATATACTGGTAAAACAGAAAACTGCACCAATGCAGAAGAGTTTTTTAAAACGGATGCATTCAAAATCTTTTCTAGGCCACCATAATCATTATAAATGGAAGCAAACATTACTAACTCCTGATCACAGAATTCTTTTGATAAATGTGCAGTAGAATTCAGTGCTAAATACTTTGCATGTTGCTATACTTACACACAACCTCCCTCCTTCACCATGTAATTATTTTAATTGTTAATATTGTGCTTTGCTAAATAAAATTACACCATGCTGTGAAATTACAATGCCTAGCTAAAATATCTTCTGACCCTTCTAAAATATAATAGGAAAACTACTCTTTGAAGCAAACATGTAATTGCCAGTTCCATCAAACCAAGAGCTCCCCAGTATGTTCTAAAATAGAAACAGGTCACAGGAAGGGCTTATTATAAAGAAAACAGCTGCTGCCACTTACAAAATCCCAAACATCAATTCTAATAATACATTCATCAACCTGCCTCTATTTTCAAAATCAGAAAAGTTACAGGTACTGTCTACAATACATCCCAATAACCACCTGAAGAACAACCAGAAAATGTGAGTGACTCTCTACTGACACACATGATGGCACTCTCTTGACACAGAGGAAAGAAAAGCGAAGCTGCTGGCCTTCCACAGGCAGCAGTTATTATGATGGCCAGGCTACACTGGCTTTCCACACCATCCCAGAGAGAAAAAAAAAAAGATTCAGCACCCCCAACCAGCTCCAGCTTGGATTTGGAAATTAAACAGAAGTGAAAGTTGATGGTCTCTGCTACCTTAAGAGTCTTACCATTTTAACATGCTCAGCGTCCTCTAAGCAGGGGTGCTTTGGAAGGCACTTCTCCATAAGCTTGGGGCAGCTCTGAACATTCGTGGCTTCCCAGGGAAGATTTCCCATTATCTAAATGCTCTAAGAAATGTTTCAACTGAGCAGACTGAAATGTGGCTGCCAGCAGGACATCTTTTACCCAACCACACCACCCAGCTTTTGGTGTTTCCTGCTCAACCACAGCTATTCTGACTTCTCCATCAACACCACAGGAAATGGATCATATATGCCACTTACTGGATTTAAACCATCTTGCCCAAGCCATAAATTATCATCAAAAGGACAACAGAAATTTATGTCAGAACCTTCCACCTCCCAGAGGGAAGCACTTCTCAGAAACTGGTGGCAATCTACTTTGCAAGAAGTAAAGCACGTGCAAAAATTATGTGATAAAACTTCTGGTTTGCCCAGTGACTGGAATTCACGTATTTTAATCATTAAAAGTATACTGCTACACAAAGCATTCAGCATAAAATCTTAAGTTTAAAAAAATAATAAAATCCACATGGTGCAGTATGTCCAAATCTATGTGGTTGATCCTCCACGTGAACTTACCAGTAAAGTGTGTGCTGCTCCCTTTGCCTGTTGCCAAATTGTGAATATTCATTCCATGGCTGGGACTCATGCTAGGACTACTGAATGACCGTGGGCTAACAGGGTAACTATCTTGAGATTTTGGACTGTGGCCTCCCAAACACCGCACTTCACTGTCTGTACCATTCACCATCTCTATGAACTGGCGCACCCTAAACAAAAGGCAAAAAGTTAAGCTAATAAAACCATTTACACATTTCAAATCACCAACGATAGCAATGATTTCATTTTTGTGTTAAATATAGAACAAGTCTGACTCAACAAAATGCTGGATGTCAGTAACCCAATCGTCAATAAGCTCTGGAGCATTCCACCAAAAATACACAATTACAAATTTGTGAGGGAGGAGAACAGGAATATTATCCTTGGAGGACAGCCTTTGTCACTAAGTCCTCAAAGTTTAGAGATTTAAACTATATTTTCTTGTTCTAACTGTTTTCTTTTATAGGCAGGGGCAAGGTTATTTCTTGAGAAAGATTTGTCATTATGTTGTCATGTCTGTCATTCCTCTCAAAGTAAATGAGAGCAGAGTTTGTCTGGAACATTAAGCATTAAAGGGTAACTCTTAACATTGAACATCTGCACTAGAAAACAGTTTGAAAAGCAGACTCCCATACAAACCTTCCCTTTAGAGGCTGTTGCTCTTTGTCAATTTCATTTTAGATGAGGAGGTTTTACTATGGACTTTAAGGACGCTCAGAACTCCTGCTTTATGCTTTAGGCTTCAGTAGCCTCAATAGAACAGGCAAAATTTAGAAAGACAGATTGAGGAAAAGATAACATACAATTGACGCTATTGAGTGAAGTCTTTCATCAAAATGTTCGCATTTTGTGAATTCTGTGATAAGTCTGGAGTACTATCATGTGAATTCTGTTCAGCACTTGAGCATGACAGACTTCAAACACATTCCAAGTTACTTAACTGAACATAAAATTAAAGTGCTTTGTTCTTAGAGGAAATAACACATTTTTTCCACATTCAAACACTGCAATGTGATACAAAATTCTGGAGAACAGCGCAGCTGGCAAGTAAAACTGCCAGAATGAAGGTGACTATTGTGTGCTTGGGAAGCCAAGAGAACTCTTTGGGATTATAGAATTTCCACAGTTTTAGCCAGAGGTTTCTAGTAAAGTGGCATGGAATGAAACAGGTCATTTAAACTGATCTTTAAAGTCAGTCACCCCTTTGGAGGAACAGACTAACTTATGCCAACAGGACTCTTAACCTTCTTGAATGTGGTACTGTATCAGTTTCCATTTTAAGTTTTACTTGACGCCCAAATGGATTAAAATTAATTTAAAAAAACTACAGAACTTAGTTCTAGAGGACAAGTCTACAGGGAGATGTGAATTATGCTGCAAACCAGGACCTTGATGACAAAACCTAGTTAAACATGTAGCAAATAAGAAGAGCATAAAAAAGTGAAATATACACATTTTCTAAAAAGCACTGCTTAACTTTGTATAAATTTCTGTGAAAGCTTTAAATGAGTAACTGTCTTGTCTCAGAAGGTACTGTGCCATCTATAAACACACATCTGTATAATTTGAAGACTCACTTTAATGCAAATAAGAGATTAGGATTTCTTTCTAGTAAACTTGGATACAACTGTTGTGTTGTTTCAATGGCTTCTCCCATTCTTCCTGCTAAAACCAATTTCTGAATTCCTGTTCACCAAAAAACAAATAAGAGATTAGGATTTTTTTCTAGTAAACTTGGATACAGCTGTTATGTTGTTTCAATGGGTTCTCCATTCATCCTGCCAAAACCAATTTCTGAATTTCTGTTCAGCAAAACCAACATCAGGTAAATGGACAGCTTATGGACTAATACACGTACATTAATGATTAAAAGACACTGCAACCATCAATCGACAAGATTTTTTTCCTCTTAGAAATAATTAGTGTAAAGAAAGATCATGCTTCCTTAAAATGTTCAACAGGAAAATTTAAGAACTGCACTCCACCTACACGTATCTAAATGAGAACTCAGTATTTTTATTTATTGCCAGCATCCAACTGCTTTGTAGTCAGATCGTGCATTTAGAGCTAGAATAAGACTGCAGACACTCTTCTGTGATTTATTTCTCATTTTCACAACTTTATAAATAAGCGCATACCAAACTACTGTCACTCAAGAACATCCAAATTGCATCCCACTCCTACAGGTTCAGTTTTGACTAAGAAAAACAAAAATTTAGTCTCTCTCACCTACAACACATACTTCCAATCAGATTACAGTTGAGTAAAACCTTTCACAACAGTCCCTGCTTGAGTTGATGCTTCTGCGGCTGTAACTTGGCTCAAGTTGAAAACAGCCTCCCAGCTCTCTCTACCAACAGAGAAACTGATCCAAATGAAAAATAGCCCAACAAATGTGTTGTTTTACAACCAGAGCAGTTTCCCTGTTTGTTGACATGACATGTGGTATGTCATACAGTAAAACAAATGCTTATGGTCATAGAGCAGGGATTTAAATGGAAGGGGAAGGCACTGTTCAATGAGGCTGCCAAACAGCACTGGTATGGCAAGTTAGAACTGAACTGCTGTTAGTTCTCCTTGTCCTCTTCCCCCTCACATCTGTAAGCAGGAAAACTCAAGTTTCATTTAACTTAAAAAACATTCTCTAAACTCAATCCCTTTTCACAGTTCAGATAAAAATATAAATGTTTGTCAAGACTAAGTTTTATATTCCTGTTTGTGACTGACCATTAGCTCTCACAAACACTCACTTAGAGACATTACACACATTTGTTTCAGACATATCACAACGTTCCATTCAAGAGGAAAGACAACAGGTAATTTACCACATTCTGCTACATCAAACAAGTTACAAAGTATTACTGCACAGATTTTTCATACCCAGCTGCTCATACATGTGTAACATTAGATGACAGCAAAGAACTGTGCTATGGAGTAGTGCTGCAAGCAAATTCTACAATGCTGCTTAAGAGAAAGCTTCATGTAATATTTGTTTAAGGGAGGAAAAAAGGGATGCAATGTGCTTTCCAGCCTTACTTTGTCTGTTCTTAATGGAAGCTAATTCTTCTAGCACAGTCTGGTCTGTGGATCTGGCGAATGCCTCTGCTGTTGCACAGTATCCATGGTGAACTAAGTAAGATGATACCATTCTAAAAATAAACAAAAACAAAACTCAGAAATACTCCTTAAATACAGGTAAGAAACCAAGAACTCCTGAATGTAAAAACCCTTTGCTAAAAAAAGGTGACTGAATTGAAAAATTCTACTTGAAATGCAGAGATTTCTGTACAAGTCAGAAAAAGGAATTTGGTTAAGGGCCAGAATATTCTTCAAAATACTGTACAGGAAAGTAATTTTTAAAAATAATAAATGCATAACTTTATTATGATGAATTTTAGCAACAATTATTCATCACCCAAAGGCAGGGTCAGTTCAAATATTAACTGCTAATTAAGTTGGGGGTTTTTTTCTTATTACACACATTGAAGTGAAACTGCTGCACACTAAGTTTTTGTTTTCACTGAAAAAATAAAAAATGCCAAGTCACAACGACCATTTTTCCAAGAAACACTAATGAGACACAACTTAACCTGGCACGTCGAAGGCTGAAAACACAAAGAGAAATTTCCAGAGCCTAGAGTATTAAAACTGCCCATTACAACCACGGCAACTTTCCTAAAAACTCCCCAATCCACATTAGATAGGTCAAATCAGAACAGAAGTCTTACATTCATCATTAAAAAGTCCAAATTATTAATGACACAGACAACTTTGCCACAAAATCTGTTCATGCTCCCTTTTACGCTGTTATCAAACCTGGTAACAAAATTACTTGTACTATTTTTTAATAGTATCCATCACTTTTTGTGCAAGACAACAGAAAGAATGTTTTAAAGATCTCTGAAAACATGCAATTAACAACTTTTAAAAAAATTAATAATATTACAAGCCTTACTTCTGAATCATCGTTTGCCACTCTCCTTCCCGATCTCCTATTGGAAATCTGTCAATCTGTGCTTGAATTTTGGTTCTCCACTCTCGCATATAGTCTTCAATATCAAATACAAATGGGTGTTGTCCAAAATTAGCATCCACAACCTCTCCTGGTGTTTGAAGCCCTACTGTAGGGTACAAGTTTGGCTGCAAAAAATATTTTAATTAGTTTTTGATACTTATCCTAAAATCCCCACTGTTGTGGGGATTTTTTCATCTCTAGTAATAACTCCACTGTTTCTAGTAGTGTGCTCCAGCCGTAAAAGCAGCTTCTGCCAATACAGCAATACAATGACTGACTAATTTTATTGCCAGTGGTCAAAATGTTTTTTTAGTTTGAAAGAAGAAAATCTTACTGACATTCTAGTCAGAAAACACACTTTTTAAACTGTGCTAAATGGTACAACTTTTGGGTTCAATTCCATAAAATATTAAGCAACAATTTTTGATGATTTTTAAAGGCCTGATTTTTTCTTTTAAAAAGAGAACAGAAATTAAACTTACAAAGTGGGCCATTTTCCTTTTGGGGTGAAATACTTAAAACATTGCTGAATTTTAGTGGTAAGAACTGACAGGACAGAAAACTCAATAGCCTCAAAATCCAAGTGCAGTGCCTAACAAGAACTGTAACAGTGCATTGAAGTTCTCGTGAATTCCTGGACTTGTATCTAGGAAAATACATTATAGCACTTATTGTTGTCTCAGTTTTATTTTCTTCCTTCTTCTTCTATTTTCTCCATGCAAATTTGAAATATGCCAAATATGAGAAAGGTAAAATCTGCCTGTTGGGATAAAAGTGATTTTCTTAAATGCAATGAACATCTCAGCAATGGCAATGCAATCAATTGGGTGAATGGGGTTTTGTTGCTGGGGTCTTTTGAGGGGTGGGGGGGGGGGCTAGTTTAAAATTTTTTTTAAAGTTTATTTAATAAATATATCTACATCATAATTACACTGCAGACAATGGTGGTATGGTATAAGGGTATGTTCATCTACAGAACTATATGCTAAATAAATTAAAGCTATCAGTAAGAAGTTATCAACATGCAGGTCAGTAGGAACTCTGAAGCCCAGCAAACCCAGTGAAATGAAAAATACTCTGGCTGCTCAAACTATGCCTAAGGCAATCTTGCCTCTATTTTCACGTACACATCATTAGCTTTTTAAAACAAACATGCTCATACT
The DNA here is from genome assembly GCA_013398115.1 of Falcunculus frontatus. Classification (NCBI taxonomy): domain Eukaryota; kingdom Metazoa; phylum Chordata; class Aves; order Passeriformes; genus Falcunculus; species Falcunculus frontatus. The sequence continues at coordinate 2,330,847 of VZRV01005432.1, forward strand.
GTTACCTAGTCTAAAATAATCAACAAACCACAAGTCTCAAAACTCTTAACGAGATGGAAACCATTGATTCTAACAAGGGGCTCACACTTCAGATTATAGGGTCAGTATTCCTCAGCTGGCACCATGTGCTAGCAAGGAGCTCTGCTAGCATCCCAAAAATCCAGGACAGGGGAAGTGGTTTCCTATATGAAACACTCAACCCTGTGGCAGGACTGAGAGGCTCCTTGGGTTACTGACTTAATTTTTCCTTAATATCTGTCCTTGCCTCTTAAGGCCACAGAAAGGGAGTAGCTGGCCAGACGGACGTGCATCACAGACTGCATTTTAAACAGATTAAATCAGAAATGAAGTGGATGAGAAAAAATACAAAGTAAGTGCAGCATCATGCCTGTATCAGTAGCATAGGGAACAGATGCCAGTTTTAAGGAAAGCACAATTTAACTGACTCAAAAGCTGCAAGACTTCAGATATGTGCAGCTTTAAAAAAAAAAAAGTCATTTGATACATTTGATTTTATGAAGCAAAGATTGTGAAAATCAGGCACCAAGAATGGGTTACAGTGACCATGTCTCAAGCAGCCATCCACCATGCTGGTGTTTAATACAGCTCTGACTTTGTATGTAAGGCTTGAATGTGCCAAAGTATGTAATAACTATTTGCGGGTATCGTTTTCTGCTGAAACTTTCACTAGAACTGCCTGTTAAAAACCTGTAAAGGAAAACCTCTTGTAAGGATCGGTGTAAAACCAAAACACTTTCTCCTTTAATTAACAAATCACCACTGAAATGATGATGAGAAATATCTGATATTAAATTGGCTACAAAGCCTATCATTGTAATTCCAACAAACATAAGGAAAATGCTAGTTTGATCTGAAACATCTGTTTATGACACAAAGGAAAACTGTTTGAAAATGCACTTATCTTACCGGTAAATCTGTAAAAGCGATGCCTGTAATAAAGAGAAAATTAAGATTAATTTCCATGTGTCTGGATTCTAGCCTCATTTTCTTAAATGTATCATTATATGTTCAGAAAACTCACCCAAACAATCTCAGAAATGAGTTAAGTATGGTGAAATCCACGATGCTTAGGCACAATTCATGTTTTTAAATAATAAACAGCAGTATTTGGCAAAAAGTAATTGTCATTCAAAAATACTTAAATTGTCCTTAATGTTTTCAAAATAGGTCATAAGATTTAGCAAACCTTACAGATATGCAGATTAAAAAGTATGAAACTTCTAGCTACATATTAAATTTAAGAAGAAAATACTTTTTCACTTGCATGTCACAATGCTGCAATATCAAGATTTAATGGTGTCTTTTCCTGTTTGCTATTACTTTTCTTTGTAAATACTGATTCACAATCTTTACACAAGCAGCACATGGCTGTAATACTCCAAACCAGCCTGCAAATGTTTCACTCTAATCCACACCAGTACGCTTTGGTTTTCAAACACAACAGCTTAATATCTTGTTACATAATTACAAGCATCCATCTAGCCCTAAAACCTAGAGAGTGATTTTGCTGTCTCGGGATTAGAGAGAAATGACCTCTATACACTTCAGAAACTTTGGGCAATTTCAGGGGGCAAGAAGCTTTCAGTTAAAAAATAAACATCAGTAATCTCCTTCTGAAAGCCAAATAATAACAGTAGTGCAGAATTTCCTTTATTATTGCAAGTATTTTTTTTTAAATGCAGAATTATTCAAATCCACTTATCCCTTCAAATTTCAATTTATTTTCTATCACCATCTTTTCAAATTTAAGATGAAAACAAAGCTTTTAACCTTTTGTCCTAAATTCCATCTCTGTTTTCTATCTCCATTCTTCACCAGGATTTCAAACCTCAAGAGCATCTGGATTCCTTAGCCACATCTTTTGAGACAGAAGGATGACATACTGCGTGAATCTGTTTTCTTTGTTTCCTCCCATCATATCTCAAAGCTATCATTTTATTTATTCCCTGCTCTTACCCTAACTTTTTCTAAGCTATACCATTTTTCTATTCGGTAGTTTTGACATCCAACTTGCTCTTTGTCAAAATGGAGGCTGTAGGCATGACAAATAAATGAAGACTAAGTGATATGTAGGTACTGGGGGTTTTAGGGGGGTTGGTTTTGGCTTTTTTTTTCGACCCAGGATTTCACATTTGCATGAGAATTGCTTAGCCCTTTTTGCAGCATCAAATCCCAGGCTGAGCCAGAGACATCCTATATTCTAGACCATATATGTGGCCCAGAGAAGAAACATAAATGTCCTCCAAATCACAAATGTACAGGAATTCTGGACAACTAGCAGCAGCAACAACTCAGTGAGACAGACAAAATTTCTGATTTCTTTTTCCACTCAACACTGAATCAATTTTCTTCTGTCAGAAACTCAAGCTAGCAAAGCCCATGACAGCAGGACAGCTGTCAGGTTTCCTTCTGAAATCCATAAAGTGTTTGTCAGACTCAGTCTATGACAGATGATATTTTATTAGCCTCTCCTCACCTATGCCATTCTGGTCTCCTCTAAAAACAGATTTTAATCATTTGCACTGTTGTTTCACAGTTGGCCTAATCCAGTCTGCTTTAAGTTTTCCACTGAAAAGGAGGTTTTGCTCTTGACTTCGTAGCTCTTTGATGCTTTCATGTGACCATAAGGGTAGTGAGAACACTTGTGTCTCTTTAGTTGATCAAACGATCCAACTTACCTGCAGGCACATTGTGAATGTTTCTAAAAGGGAATAAGATAAGATTGCTTTTCTCAGCTTTAACCCATTTAAAGATTAGGGCAAACACAAGCCCGGTATCTTCCACTTGGATCTATCCTGCAACAGGACGCCAGAAGAAACAACTACACAGTGCATGGTTCAAGTGTCCCACTGTCCCAGGTGTCAAGGTATTGAGGTCCAGGTACACAGACCCATTCTATTTAGAAGGAACATTAAATCATGATAGAATAGAATCACAGAAGTGATTACTTGGAATTGACCTCAGGAGACTCCTAAGCCCTGCTGTGAGTAGAGGCAGGAAAACTCCCAAATCAGATGTGTTTGCTCAGGGCCTGAGCAAACAGTCAGTCTTATTCAGGGAGACTAGGAAAAGAATTTAAACCACATCCTTCCCCCTTTTTCCAAACCTCCTTTGTGTTTGCCAGTGTAAGAAAATAGAACAGCAACTTCAAGAACACCTATCTCAATAACCTCTTACTTCATTTCATGCTACCCTCTCCTTTCCTTATCATATTTCTATCCATCACAAAAACCTTATTCTTCTTTGAGCTTTATCCCTTCAAAGTTCCTGCTCCCCTCAGCACAATTCCAAGATCTCTTCCCAAGCCCCCACTCCCTTCCATCATGCAAGAAGTAATTTTTTTCTTCTTTCTTTACACTCTGTATCTTTGCTAATTAAATTGCATTAAGTAGCTGAAACTGATATTCCATAAAAATTTTTAACTCCACCCACTCCTGACATCTTCAAATTCAAAAATTGTCTTGCAGTGTTGCATAACACTACAATTTACCGTACACGTTTAATGGACTTAATTTTAGCTCAACTTGTATAATTTATGGCTTTAGCCCAACTATGAGTGACTCCAGACCGGGAATCCAAAAGACACTGTTCTCCAGCATGTGGTCAAAGTAACATGCATCCAGTGTAAGGTTTTAAGGAAGGCTGGGTGTCCCCCTACAGCAGCAATGAATTTTAGTTATACCCATTCTCCTCATCTTCAGTTCCCTTATTATCTATTACTTTATGAACATCAAGCATTATTTTTGTATTTAGTAGTGGAGTTCATTAACGCAGATCCTGTGGAATGAGATGCTATAGGATGAATCCTCTCAAATTCACAAGGAATGTTGGTGCAAAAGGCACAGAAGAAGTTATTTTTCCCAGTTCTTTAATTACTTCATAATGAAGACTACCAAACTATCAAAAGAACTATTCAAACCCTTTGCTCCTGATGTGAAGAGAGTTTCCTATTTACAACAGACTAAAAGATATAATGCTGTCATGAAAGGCAGCATTTCTCCATACCCAGGCTGTGTCCATTCTTGGTGTAGAAGCAGGTGTTATTGATAAGGTTGACACAACAACCAATGACATCACCCGTAGTAAATGTTGGGCCATAAGGTTGTCCTGTTCCAGAGGAACAGAATGAATGTCCATCGTCTCCATGGTAACCATAAGAATGTTTATCCCAACCTAGAGAACAAAAGCATTTGCAATTTATTAATTTCCTTTATTATTAGATAAATTAAAGACTGTGCTAAGTTGGTATATTCTAGCCAGGTTAATACAGGTAATTACTATGCTCAGCTTTCTGCTTTCTAATATTTCTTATCTAGGAAACCTGTATAATTTTTAAAATGACAACTTCTTTTATCAAAATGGCTGAATAAGTAATTCCATTTGTAGTATATAACAGGTAATGCAAATTCAGATAACACATTTTTCTCTTTAAGCAAACGTACAAAATTACCAACACCAAAAATATAATCGGCTACAATGCTGCAATTCAAAAAGCTATATACAGATCTGACATGTCCCAGTAAAGCAGTGAAGATTCTCCTGTTCTCCCTTTCATTTTGCAAAACTATTGCCACCATATGTCATAATCAGATTCTTCCTGGCTAAAAACCAAACATGCATCACTGGGGAAACATATTTCTACTCCTGATTATTCTCAATGACTATTCAGCAGCAAGCAGCCTCTGCATAATAACAGAATCTCCAGACTAAAGTGTCACTAGCTATGCTGCCCCAAAAAATGAAAATAAATTTTAAATAAAAGGAAAAGAATTAGCAATACAGGTGAAAATCACAGCCAAATCATTATGCATGCAAATACGGTGCTGATTTTGCAGGTGAAGAAGCTGTAGAATCTTTAAGAAGCTTCATACTGTTACACTACTCAACAAAATTGACAGCAAGCAATTTTGGTCTGTGCTCATTTATAAATACCTTTCTACACTCTCTGCAATTCAATACTGAACCTCTTCTGTCAAGCTGCTGCCTAGTAGGTTAATTTGAAAGTATTTTCCACATTTAGACCCTTAATCTTTATCATCAGTAGCTTCAGCTGGTACCACATTAAGCATATCTCAATAAAGTAAAGACGACCCCAAATTCTTGCAGTAACATTGATTAGTAGTACCTTTGATAATTACAGCATCCTAAATCATATTCAAAATAAACTTAATGCCACCCACTAATAATTCATCAGCCTTAGGTGGGCTCACAGTGTAACAGGGACTTGCAATCATCATACGAATCTCTACCAGAGCATTTGGTCAAGAAAGTTAAAATTCAAAAGTAAGAGAACACAGGTCGAAGGTCAATTCAACATAGTTTTGTATTTTGATAATTTCAAGGAAATCAGTTGGTTTGTTTTGGGTGGATATTTTTTACACATTTAAAGATCTGTTTAAAACCCTGTATTTTATGTATACACACACTAAACTTTCTTCAGTACTATTCAGAGGTACTACAGACAATTGTTAACTAGACAGTGTCCCTGGCCACGCAGGTCAGCGGAACAGTCAAAACTCAAAACAAGGCTACACACTCTTACTATTAAGGTTGGAAGGGTAAAGGTACAGAAAGTGACAGAAGGAGAATTCCCTCCATGTTTGACAGAAGGTTTTTATCATAGTAGCTCATTTTTATTGCTAGAAATCCAGTTTAGAGAGCATAGAAATCTATAGCTTCATTTTTATCAGGAAACATGATGAAAATTTTAAAATGTATTTGTGTGCTAAAAAGTAGCTGCATGATGTTATAAATAACAGTAAGAGTCGATGAAAGTAGTACAGGAGCAAACATACAGTAAAAGTTAAACTTTTCAGCTGCAAGTGTTACAAAATTCCAGTAACAGATACAACACAGAGATGTCATGCTACACTCTGTTGCTTACTGAAGGTGAAGCATACTTTAAAATCAATGTAAGTAACTGAAACGTACCTGGTAGTCTGTTCATGTTCACACCCTGTGCAGAAAGCCCAATTCCCATGTAACTAAAAAAGAAAGAACAAAAGAAATGCATCTGTCTCTTACAAAAATACATATGTATGTGGAACATTGCCAAGAAACACTATGCTGTTTAATCATATACCAATTAAGCAGCTGAGAGGCCATTTAATAGTGGCCTAAGAACAAGGGAGCTGAAAAGGAATTCCCAGCATATATGGTTTAATACGGACAGATCCTGTCTCTGCAGGAGGTAAGGACAACTTTCTTCTCTTTTTGGCATCCTGGGTTATCTATGGAGAATAATGGTATTATCTATAATGTTTAAAGCACAAACAAAGAAAGCCAAAGGTCACATCTCATTTTTAAAGTAGGGGTACAGCCACACACATACCAATTTCATCATCTTCAACATACCTAATGATGTTCTGCAGACAAACTGGAATGAGTAATTTTATAAAATACATGCAACACTGCATTTATTTAGCAGCAAAAGGCATCCTTGAACAGCACTTATGAAAAGATTACACTGAAACATTAAAGGCCTGGATTGTAGAGCAGAATGTTAACTTGGGAAATTTACCAGCAATGGCACTTAGCTGTTGGTAATCTGACGGCAAACTAAGGAGGGGAAAATATTTGTACAATACCAACCAGTAACCTGAAAAAAAGTCCAAAAGCCAGCTTTACAGAAGGTGGTTTTAATAAAGTCAGTGTCCAGTACAATTGCTAATAATTTAATAGCAAATACTGGAAAGCTGAAAGGAAGAACTTCCTCACCCCCAAGTAACACTACTAGAAGTCAGCAAAATCAATTTTGCTTGTTTGTTAAACAAAACTAACGTCATTACCAAGACAACAGGAATACAAAAAGAGAAACAGCAAAATGAAAAGCTAGGCTTTCATCACTGTCCTTTGCCCAAAATAAAGCAACCGCCCCCATCAACTAGAACAAGCATCCAAAAATCACCTAAACCTACATTTCCTAGTTATCAAATCGTTCAAAGTATTTTGACACTAGTTCGCATTAGTTAACATGAATTTGCTATGAAATAACAAACTGTATGAAAATAAAATATTCACCTGTGACAATCTGAAAATAGTTTAAGTCAACAAACATGACCTTTGTATTCCCATCTCATAAAATCCAATTTTTAAGCAACTATTCCACTTGGAAGTGCAGGTTAATCTGCTATTTAAAATGCTTTTGACATAGAATGAAACTGAGCAGGACATCTCAGAAGTGATATGCTTAATAGTGTAACGGGGCTTTCTGCTTTTTCTATGGATCACTTCCAACAGTTATCTTACCTGCTTCTATGTTTCATTCTTACAAAGCCCTCCTCTGATAATTTCTAATGCATAATAATACCATCTTCCTCTCCCTCAAACATACCAGCATGAAATGGAACCTCAGAACCATATATAGCAGATATTACATTTTAAAATACTGAAGAGCTGGAGCAAAAGGCAACAAACAAAAGGATTAGTCTTTGCTGCAGCAAAATTAGGCACCACTGCAGCAGCAGATTCAACAAAACAATTATAAATGAAAGCAACAAGTGGAAGCCCCTTGATTTTGTCCTAAATAATAAAAGCAGAATTATTATTAGCATAGTCTGGGGTCTGATGCATAAAGGATACTCATATAAAGACTGAAAATCTCTTGTTCATTAAAGAAAGGACATTTACTTTTAAAAAATAGTATTAGATAACTTGAACTCCACTGACTGCAAAAAGCCTTTGAATGAAAGTCATATTAAAAACTCTTCATCCCAATCAAGGTTTTGTTTCAGTATTTTTATAGTAACAAGACTAAGGTTACATAAAAATGTAAAATGCTAGATAGAAAATAATTTTCTAGGCAACATTTTTATATCACCACTGTTTTCTGCCTCAGATATCCTAACTTCCAAGCCTCCTCTTTAACTCAGTTAACAGCTGTAAAAACAGACATACTCTACTTAATACAGCTGGGAACAAGGAATCTTTACCCACTGGCAATGACTAGAAAGCACTAGGCACTGACACCATCTCAGTAAGAAGACGGATGTTAAACAGTATGTATTTTTCCCTGAGATTCACTTACACAACTACTCGTAATGTTAACACCATTTCATGAAGGACACTTGCTATTAATAGAAAGTGAAGTTAGATTACTAACATTCCAAATAATAAATTTACTATAGACATCTTTCACAAGGCAAAAGGAATATCTACAACTTTTGGCTTGAAGTGAGTGAAATTAAAGGCTCAGAAATTAAGCTAATTTATTATTTTTTATAACTGATAGATAGCTAATCTCATGTTCAACTAGATTAGTACACTATAAATTGAGGGGGAAAACAGTACCATGACAAACAGGCTTTAAATGCTCTAAAATTTATTAACAGGAGTTGTATTTATGCCAAACCACGACATGTAACTTTCTTACCTTTTCCTCACACCTGTAGCCTTCAGAGACTCAAACCGACTTTTTTGTTTGTTTTTTAAAGACACTTAACCCTTTTTTAGGTCAAGAGTTGGGGTCTGCAAAAAGACTTGCTTCAATGGGAGGAAGTACATAAATTGTCCTCCTATTTGCTGCTCAAAGTTCACACTTCATGCACCTTAGGATCAGAAGAGTGGCAGAGCTATTGTATTTAAGGTTTCCTCCCTCAGTCTATGACAAAAATGATGGGCAGCACAACAAGCAACCCAGGTGCAATGCAGGCCCAAAATGTTCTAAGTCAGTTCATGACACACTTCTTGCTGTCCTGTCACATTAATAGGTTTGGTCTAGGAGAGAGTCTAAGTGGACTTGTTCTTCCTGTCAGGCCAGAAGAGCTTTGTCCTTGGGAAGCAGGGGTGTCAGCACCATGAAGCAGCACCCTCAGTCCATCCTGTAGCACCTTCCAAAAATGGACCTGACACAGTGTGGTTTGAAAGACCAGAGAGGGTGAAGAGCGGTGTGGTTCTGATTCTGCCTCCCTCAGTACCTGAGGACTGTCCCTCCACCTCAGCGCCCTACCCACACATATCCCTCGCTGCCACAGTGGGAGGATCATGTATTTAGGCAAATGCAACAAAGTGGCCTGGGGCCCGTTGCATTAAGTAGCCCCTCTTTCTGAGCAATTTCAGTCCCACTGGCTGCTACTCATTACCTCATTAACATGCTCAACTCGTATAGGAGCTCATAAAATAACGAACAACCACTCACAGAAGACATGAAATCAACCCATGAGAGACTGAAGTAAGAGACCGTAGCAGGAAAACAATCTAAAGTGCAGCCAAATTGGTATTAAGGACCAAGAAACAAGTGCATTTTACAAAGTCTTGTTGTTTCATTTCAAATTGTATTTATTCTTGTTCCAATCCAGTTCAATTAAGATATGTGTTACCATTTTAGTGTCTCAGCATATTTTCTAGTTTACATTTCACAAGTCATATAGAAACTTTAGGAATACCACAAAACTACAGAATTTAAAATTTGCTGGAGATTCAATTTTTTACCATAAAGCAGAAGAGAAAATGTCAAAAAATAAAGGCACTATGGTAACTACTTTTTCCTTGCAACACATATTGAAAAGCCTAGGCTTCTCCGCAGAGAAATGTTTAAGAAGCAGAAAGCTCACAATAACTATTTTTTCCTCAAGTATCTTTCTAGTCAAAGAGCTAAATTTACATTTTTGCTGGAGCCTGAAGTTTCTACGTGGATGCCTGAATAGACTAATTGTGAGAAATAAAAACAGCCAGAGCCAAATAGAAGGAAAAAACAGCAGTAAGAGATGGTACAGAACTGCAGATGCTAAAAGACCGAGAAATTTAAAAACCTAGGAGACAACTCTTGTTTTTTATTTACAACTGCTGCATTAAATCTTTCAGCCACTGTGTTGAAGGTGTATGGAAGATCCTTCAGTATGAAAGCTGATAAAAATCAGAAGTCAGGTTAATTATATCCTATCCTGCTCATTCCATAAAGAGGAATACAGAATCGCAAAAACTATACCAAACCATAGATACCTCAGAGAGGCTAAAGATAAATTTAAGTACTAAATAAGCACTTCTCTAGTAAAAAACAAAACAAAACACCAAAAATGCCACACTGTATTTATAAAGACAACTAAAATAATTTAGCAGATATTTACATAATATATAATAGCCTCCCTACTACAGAAATGTCACCTGCTATCTGCAAAAAGTCAAATTCCTTCTGACTTCCATTGCGCCTACATATGCTACTGAAGACATAATAACCTGGGGAACTGCTACATGATGCTTCAAAAAACAACTCTTTTGGTATTGCAGAATGCAAGTAATCAATGTGGTATCTTATTCCCTACATGCTATACATTTAAAGAAAGCAACTTCAACCATACAGTGTTAAAACCTAAGTTACCATAATATCTGTAGGGAACCTAAGACAAAGCACTAACAGATGTTTACAGCCATAAATAATGCAACTGAAAAACACCCTAATGTTTTGAATGCATTGACTCTTAAGAAAAGTAGAATTAAAACTGAAAAAATAATTTAAGCTAAGTAACAGGTATAGTTTGTTTTATCATTATGTTTGTATCTTGGAAGGAGGACAAACAGAAAAAACTGTATCATCTGTAGAAACTTAAAGACTCAATGAACTTCTATACGGCCCTCACAATGGACTTGAAATGACATAAAAAGTTTGAATAATGTTCTCCTATAGTTTTCTACACTGTCTTCGCTGACAATATGAGGCCAGAAATAAGGCACATTAAAAAAGTACCTACATTTATCTTTAATATAGTTACTCTGCATTAAAATTTTGTAAATGTGCCAATTCAAGATCCTTATTGTCTGCACAATCACAATAAGAAATGAGATGTTAATCTATTTAAATGTTTCAAAATATGCCAGACAGTTTGAGTCTTTCATTTCAAATTGAAAACAAGTTTAATTTTATAAAGTATTTCCAAGGAAACAGTATTTTGAACATGATAAACCCAGGTTTCAGATTAATGCAGTTCTGCATAGAGAGGAAAGACCAAAAATAAACCAGGCAGTCATTTTGCATAGTGCTTGAAACTGTTACTCCTGTAACATTTTGCTTCTGATTCCTCTAATGTTCCTAGAAAGAGTCTTATTTATTGAGATCACTCTCACTTTGAGGTTGCACCATTTCATCTTGTGACACTTGTCCCCAAGCACTAAAGCCTTTCTGGGGACCATAGTGTCAGAAAAGAATAGTTGCAACAAAAATAATATAACGTAAATGTGGGCTACAGTAAAGATATCATCTATACACTATATTTATGTGAACGAACTTCAGAAGAAAGAAGTAAAAGATTTTGCAAGAAGCTGAGACCAAGAAATTAAATACTGTAAGAAATATCTTTTTAAATTACAAATTTTAATTTCTAGCATACACCAACAAAGAAATAAAACTTTTGTCACAGTTCCAGTATTTCTGACCAGTTAAGCACAAACCTCAATCAATCATATTTAGTTAATGTTCCTTTCTGTCAATGTCTGGTCCCACACTCAGGTAAAAAATGAATTACTGCTATAGTTTAAGGAAAGATACACTTGCTGATTCATGACCTGATCTCTTCTTGCAGCTGCTACAATTCAAATGACAACACTAATGAAACAAGGATACTTCAGACCTTATCAGATTCTACTCTATACACAAGTACTGTGCTAATAATGCTGCAAGGCCTACTTATATGTAAATAGAGACTGAGTGAAGTTTTGAGTGTTGTTTTAACAAATGCCTGTTCTTGTAACAAATAGCTGCTAAAGACATAATAAAACTATAAAAAATAAGTCTTAGGACTGCATAAAGTTTTTACAGTACATTAGGAATGTACAAAACAAATACAAACCAACCAGCAACTGACTATGCTATATATTTTGTTTATTGGTTTATGCTTTTGTTGAACAAGAGAACGGGTATACTGGATACTAAAGGAAAAGCCAACTTACTGCAACACAAACAACTTGTAACAAAAAAGTATGGTTTATGTTTGAAGAACTACACATACATCCTCTAGAAGACAACAAAGCATTTGTATTTCACAAACACCACTCAAACACTCTAAAACAGTTCAGGCTCCACCATAGACATAGGTGTCATGAAAACTCAAACTTAATTCTTGTGGTATTTTTGCTTTGGATAGCTTTTCCTTTTTTATTTCATCACCTACTTCATCACATACATAACACATACTACAAGATACTGACAAAACAACAGATGACTGATTGTATATCCAGTGTTAAAAAACCAGCCATAGTATAACAAGTGTCTAAAGCCTTATTAACACTGCTTTACCAAAAACATACAGATTACTCGCATGAATTGCTGTACTAACATTTTATTTTAGTGAAGAACATTTAGCAGAACTTACACATGCATTATAAAGCCCAGCCACAAAGATCTGCATCAGTACCACCACGCCACAGACTAAACAACCCTGCTCGCAGAAGTGTAAGCTCAGTGCTATCTGCTAAAAGAATACAGCCTTTCTAAACTTAGTTTTCATTGTTTCTCCTAGATGGCTTACCACTTCCAATCTTTGTTTTCAATCCTCTTTAAAAGAAAAACTGAAGCATTCCAGGCCAGGTTGGATGGAGTGTTGAGCAACCTGGTCTAGCGGAAGGGGTCCCTGCCCTTGGTGGTGGGGTTGGAATGGGATGATCTTTAAGATCCCTTCCAACCCAAACCATTCTGTGATTCTATGACTTTGTATTTTAAGCATACATCTTCCTCAGCTGTTCTAAAAGCACTGAAGACTGTCTAGAAGTACGTGGCATTACTATCATTTGCCCATTCTTACTAATTGTGTTTACAAATCAATGAATAAGAATGGTCAGAAATTCAAGACACTGAGGATAAAAGTATTCTTCCCAGAAGTTCATTTTCCCTGGGAAAGAAACAGGTCTCTCCTGGTGAAAGATTTAAAAAGCCAAACAGCTGTATTTAAACTAAAATTAATGGCGATAAGCTAGTACCATGACCAAATGCAGCATTCCCAGTCCCCTTGGTCCAGATTCTGCTTTCTGCTCCAAGTTTCCTACTCTTTTGCTGTTATAGCTATTCAAGAAGCAATACAAACAGCCATATTGGGGAACAAATCTGGATGAAAACTAACTCACTCTGGAGGTCAACTTTTGGAAAATTAATTATCCAATCAGGTTTACCATGAACCTGACACAGTCACAAACTGGGAAAAGGGACATGAACTCATTGAGTGTTCAGAGACTGCTTCTTCTCATGGTCAAACTTTTTATTTCTTTTTAAGTTAACTGGACAGTTCAATAGAGGTGCAGCCATAACTTACTGTCAGTTAATAGTCCCCTTCCTATCATGCTTTCTAACCTTGGTACTGTTCCCCATACTTACACTCATTACTCTTCTACTGTTACTGTCTCCAATCGCTCACATCACCGTCCACAGTTGTTCACATGAACCAAACAAAGCAAAGCAAAAGAGAGTATAAAAGGAGAATATAAATAGAGGCCCTTAGACTACAAAAGACAACATGAAAATAAGAAAGAAAACTGAAGAAATAAAGAACAACAGGAAATACTCACAAGGCAATATGACAATTGGTTAGAACTTCTAGCAAGAATTAAAAAAAAATTAGGATAATTATTTCACATATCTGTACTGTAGCAGCACGTTAGGACTCCTTGTGCCAAACACTCTACAAATACCAAGACAGTTTTTGTTTGAATGATATTTCGACCTTACTACTTTTACTGAACTTAACTCTCACTTCCCTTTTTCTCACGCAGTACCATCAGCTACTGACCCTATCATACCACATGGAGATATCAAAAAGCAACTTTGCTCTTCATCTGCTCTGCAACACCAATTTCCATATCCAGTTCTTCCTTCCCAGTAAACCTGGTTTTTTCACACTTTCTTCAGCGTGTTCATAATGCCCTCAAACTTGGTCACAAACTTCTGCAAAATTAACGTATTACACACCCTCAAATTTCTACTCAAGCCAGTTACCCACCTAGATATGTTAAAGAATTTAATGATCTAGGTCATCAGAGTGACAAAACCAATGCTGTGCTCAAACACAGCCACAAGAAGCCATGCTATATCCACGCCCTAAACAAAAAAAGAGCTGTGCTTCTTCAGAGAAGAATAATTTTTGCCCTGCTACTTTCAGATATGCAAGATCAGATTCCAGGAGCAGCACCTTCAAGTGCTACATTAGCATGAAAAATGAATCTCCTAGAGTAGGTTTTTAGTAACAGGTTTTTGATGATTTCAGGCAAGTCATGCTAAGTAGAGCACACAAGCAAGAATGCTGCTAGACATACTCATATAATACAGTACATGGACTAAATACTTTAAGCTGAGTTTATTTAAAAAAAAAATAGAAGTAGTAAAGGCCACTACCAAAGGGAACTTCAAACAAACACCACTAAATTGTCCATTGACATTTATGGAAGTTGGAAGCTGTACTTCAGCTTACAGATAGGTATCTGAGTTGCCTTGGGTAGTCTAGGATTTATTTTAAACACCACTATAAAATTCAGCTGTACTGCTTCCACAGCCAGGCTTAGACCTTGAGAACACTGATTTTGCAAGTAAGGCATTTTAGCTAATTGACCCTATTAGTTACACACTGGTCTTCTACAGACATGGTATTCCTGAACTCTGTTCCCATTACCAGATAACAAGAAGAAAAAAAAAAAAAGGCAAAAATGTACCCGGAGCAAGCAAGGTGAAACACAACAGGTGGTGAAAAAGAACTAATAAATCCAAACAGACAGAAACTGGTTTCTATAGTCCTATTTCTCTGCATTCAATTCCCCAGTTTACTTATTATGGAAAAATGTATTAGTCTGAACGCAAGGTACCAATGAACCGTAAGAGATTCATGCTCCAGCTCATCAAAGACCTCTTGGACCTGAAAACAGGGTCTAGAGATACACATTTAACATCCAGTGAGGTTCCACATGTTGACTCCTGGTCTTTATCAGCCAAGCTACATTTGGCTTTGGCTGTGTGTACAATATTTCCCAGCTACCATACTATCTTATGCAATGAAAAAAAATTAACATCTCAGCTCATTATGCAGCTAATGTTTCATAAAGCGACACCAAATAAAGGTCACAAGGCTGAAGCAAGGATGAGACAGTATTAACTGAAAAAAGTACCCCTGCATTTTTTAAGCAATCTCAGCAGGCAACTTCACAAGTCCTAGCTATGTACACCTCACAAGTAACCATTTAAACACAAAACCTTGGAAAAACTTTACTCAGTGATGTTTTCCCACTTTTGCAGGATTGCCTTGAGTGGTCTACTGAATTAAAATTTACTAAAATCCAACACAAAGTATCTAAGGTGAAGTGTTAGAGCAGCTACGTAAAATGACACATCTACACACTTGGACACTTTTTGAAATCTATCACTTCAAAAAATCTAGCTTCCAAACTAAGTAGGCAGAAACCTACTTCAAGAAGAGACACACTACTAGCAAGTCACAATAAGAGCCTCTCCTTAACCCACAGCAGCACGGTAATTTTTTAAAAATATTCCTAAAATTGAAAAAAACCCCAAAAACAAAAAACCAAGAAATCCACACACAGCCCCCCAAAAAATAAAGATGTTCCTAAAATCAGTAGCAGAATGTTACTTGAAAAACTAATTTGTACTGTCTCAATTTAAAAATAATTAGGTCTTCACAGTGTGACAAAAGTAGCTACGGATGTAAGTTTTCCATAGCAAAGAACTCTCCCAGGGACAACTTCTGAGAACAGAAATAACAAACTCATAAATGCCCCTACAAAACTGCAGCACTACTGAAAGGCTATTCTTTCAAAGTATCACTATGCAATACTATAAGGAAAACAAAGAAGTTTGAATACTGTTTCTCACTTACAGAAGGCTTACAGGATGCTTACAGGGAAAATGAAAGAAAAACTGCAGCAAGACAAAGAAAAGACAAAGGCACTGAATTTTATCTAGTTTTTTTCCCTCAAGATTTATTTTCACAACAGGGCATAAGCACCTGCAACATGCTTGTACAGTACCTGGAACAGGGACAGTCAGTCCTGACTAGAACCTTAAAGTAGAACCAATATACTACAGCACATTAGAAAGCAGTCCTACAGTATATCAGGATTAACACATCCTCTACCAAAAGCAGTGAAGGATGGAAAGGAATTAAAATTCTCTAGCAAAGATTCCATTAGCACTTCAAGACTTTCCCAGGTGAGATTCTATCTGCCTCAGCAGACTTAAAAGCATGTATCACTTGTGCTTCAACAGATTCATAATTCAGATGGATTATGGGAAGCAGCACCTTCTTACTCATCAATTCTTGTTCTTTCCATAGGGCGACAAATTCTCAGGCACCTATTCAGAACATTCCCCTTTATTCTTATTGCTGTTCATCAACAAGTAGCCTTAAGAATAACTTTCTGTTTCAAAACTGATATGACATCCATTAAAAGATCACACTGAGGAAGTATGCTGGTCTGCTACACACCCTAAAAATTACATGAAAGTCTGTAAATCCATATAGCCAAAACCCAACACCTTTAAAGGTAACAGCAGGGTCAAACTGGTCATTAAAACCCTAATTTTTTTGTCAAGAAAAAAATGAGATGATGTTTTGGTATTTATTGTGTACACTGATTTGTGGACAATAAATACCACAATCAACTCTCTTGAAAGAATCAACTATAAGAGTGCAACTTCTCAAGAATAAAGAATCAAGCTATATAAAGTGGTAAAATATGAAAATAAGTTTTGATACCAAAGACATCTGTTGACTGAAAGATGATGTGAGGCTCTATTTCAATAATTAAATAATTAATAATGTATTCTGCTTACCCATCTCTCCCCTTACTGACAATTTTAACTTCAAAATAGTATATGCCACACGCTGCAGGTATAGGATGTGTAGCTCGAACAGAAGCAGCATCTTTTGGAGTTTTTCCATGACCTGAAAAACAAGAACATTCAAAACACACAAAAAACATATTTTAGTTAATTGCAGAAGGTGACTCAAAGGTATGCGTGCCAACTACCCAAAACAAAAGGCTTATGCAACAAGCAAACAACATACAGTATTCTAATCAACCTGATTCTTATGCTGGAGCATTTTCTTTCAACATTACATTTGCATTGTAAGCACCTCTATTGCAACTAAGCATGCTATAAGAAGTTCTGGATATAGTATTCCAAAAAGGTCCTACAATTATTTGAAGGGAAACCAGGAAAAAGTTTCACCACTCTAAGTAACACAGTTGACAAAAGGGCACCTGTGTTTGAAACAACTGTATGATTTCTCAAAGGCACAGGGCTTACTCATTCTTATAGACTGAAACATAAGAGAGTTTAATGCTTAGTACTTCTGAATCTACAAGTTACTGAAGACACTTCAATTCTAACGTCTTCCAGAATAAACATCAGTCATTATACAGAACATACTACTCATAATTAATTTCCATGTTCAGAATGCTGTTTCAGGACAGCATTAAGCCTTACAGCCTGCAACTGAGCTCATGCAGCTCCTACTCCTTTTTCTTATCAGGCTCACTATACATTAGCTCTGCCACAATAATGCCCAATGTCAGCTCTCATCTTCTCTCAGGATTTGCAACCTAAACCCAAGAGCCACTTGCACTCCACTAAGACTAACCGTCTGAATATGTCATCCTCTTCACAGCCCTTTCCAAAGGCAACCTGGAAGCAGGCTTTTGATCAGATGACTTCTTTTAGCAACAACCTGCTCAAGTAAGCACAGTGTCTCCCAGGTACACCCAAATTCCTCAACTTTTGTGCAAGGGTCACACATGGGGCCATTGGACATAGTTTAAAAAAAATTAAAAAACAAGATGGAAAGTATATTGGATCCTGGCAAGAAGTAAGATAATCCAGTAAGATGGCAACCAGGAACAGACTGTCACTGCCATAAGAAAAATTCACACAGATCCCATGCCTACTCTTCATGTGGATCTCTAGCATGACGAAAAGAACTGCCTGTTTTGAGTGTGCTGTACAAATCACTTGTGCTGCAGCACTCCAGCTGTCATTTCCAGTCCAGACAGGGAAGCCTACTGCACCTGCATAACAATTGATCTGCATATGCAAAAATCCCACAACCAAACACACTCCTTCCACGGGCATTAACACCAGCATTACTGCTCAGGCTCAGATTAATCATGTCTCAGGTGCAGCAAGTCAGGTCACACAGCAAAGAAGAAACTGCAGGAAAATGACAGCATAGGCAGGCAGAAAGATCAGGCCCAGCTGGCCCACAGTACAAAACCTCTAAGGGCAGAGGGTCAGGGACTGACCTGCACAGAACCTCTGAGCACAGTGCTCCCTTGTGCAAACGTTCATAGAACTGTCAGTGCTTATCAGCCCGCAGAGCCAACACCCACCAGCTCCTAACAAATGGCACTTGCTCAGCCAAGGAGAGCTCTCACCATGGCCACACCAGCAATCAAAACTTTACTAGCACACCACAAATTCTTCACCCACTGACATTAGGTTTAACCTACCAAGCTTTTTCTGATGTCAGTGCTTTACCCCAGTGTGCTACTACCTAAAGGCAAGTGGCCAACCACCTTACTTTTCTGGGTACAAATCCATTGCTTGCTTCAGTGTGTCACTAGTACTACAAAGCATTTTGTAGACAGATCCTTTGATCACCTCACAGGTTTGACAATGTTAAGCTTACTGCCTACTTTCTACATGTTGATTTCTGATGTATCACATGAGGAAAAAACAGTCATTTACTCCTCCATACACAATATGTTTTATCGTTCACTACTTTAAAGTTATTTCCTCAGGCTGTGACAATCAGTGTAATAACTAAGTACATAATCGTAGAGCTTCCATGGGTTTGCTTGGTTTTCAAATGCTGGTAGATCACTATTTAGCTATTATAGATTATTATGCCTAAGTATGTAGAAATCCTTCAGCTAAAAGGGCAGAAGGTTGAACTCCTAAGACGATCCCTCCAATTCAAAAAGGTCTGATTAAACAATGCACTGGGGGAAGGTGGGGGAAGGAAAAATACTTTCTTTTTAAATGTCTTTAGGTTTTTACTTTAAAATAGACTGCAAAGAAGTTCCCTTGGTTACTCTATGCACTTGACAATCTGTGTAGTTTCAGTCTGAGTCATTCTCCTTATTTGGAAAAGTCTTCCACATAGAAAAGACTAAAGCACTAGGAACCAGCCAAATATTATTGAAAATGTAAATCTATTACCCAGCAGACTTAGCTCTGTGAAACCACAATCTAAGTGTTTGGAAACAATACCTATTTAAGGTACTCTTAGCACCCCTTCCTGAAACTCCCCTTCTCCCACCTCCTCCCCAATCCAGGCATTTATTTGCAAGGACATACGAGGAACCAGACTGATTAGCTGATCGGGCTTTAAGAAACCTACTAGATTTTTTTAAGCAGCAGATCAGTTCCCTGATCTAGTTCACAACACAGCCACACACAGCTGTCACACTGCAAACAAGAGGTCAACATAGGGGCAGAAGTAAGAGGATACCTTACCACTATTGCCAAACACTTCATGTGGTGAAGCAACACACTTGGGGAAGTCAGTGCCCAAAACTACTTTCATCCCATTAAAACAGAAGACACCCTAAATTTAGAACTGCTGTCCTTTTAACATAATCTCCTATGAATCCCATTTTACTACTTGAGCGTACTGCTTTTATTTGCAGTTACATACAATTAATACGTCCAGAAGAAGACCCATCATCAAGCAGTTAACTACTTTCCAATATTCCAAATACCTCTACATTGTCTAAATGTGCTGGTTGAGTCTTTCAGTACCACCAACCTACACTGAATTATGTGGGGAGTCAAGAGATCCTTGTTCATCAACCCTCTTTAAAACAAGAAGACTTTTAACTGAACAGTTAGCTGAATTGCAAAATTTCTTACCAAAGGATACTATAGATGTTAGTGTTTAAGAGGACACTGGGCAAACTTCCAGAACAGAAGTTAACTGAGACACTGCGTGGAGTGTCTCCTTCAGAGTTCCTTGAGTCCTTCAGCTTAAAATGGCTGGAAACCAAGAGGGGAAACACACATCCACCATTTATGCCCAACATGTTTTTAGATTTTTTCACAGGCACTCATGACCACTGTCACCAATGGGACTCTTGAGCTGAGTGGCCCATTAGCTTGATGTCTTATACTGCTGTCACATTCTTTGGTAACCTGAATCCTCACTTCCTTGCTCCTGAATAAAAAACTCCGACACCCAACTCTGAACTTCTGAATCGGAGGTTCCAAACACCTGAAATAGATCATACAAATACTGCCCAATGTCAAAACAGACCCCTTTCATAGTCACAAGCTATAAGTTGAGTATTTAAAAGAATACTTCTGAAGTATGTCTTACTTAACACTAAAGATTCTCAGCATTAAAAAGAGAACTCTGAAAACAGATGCAGTGGGGCAGAGAAGGGAAAACAGGTCTATGAAGCTTGAACTTTACACCGTAAACCATAGTTAAGTTCAATTACCAGAAATGTTTTCACTTGGGCTTTCATAAGAAGTGTTTGACAACCATGAGTTGACCATGCTTTATTTCATTTTTTAAGCATTCACACTGATGATTTTTAGTAAAAGTAGTATCATCACTCCTTTAGGAAAATTACAGTGAAATTAATCTCAATTTAAATTCCATCTACTTGAAAAAAAACTAATTCAGATAAAACATGTTCAGAGAAGCCATCTCTGCTTTTAAAAAAGATAATCTTCGAACCTAAATCTAAGTATACAATGCATATACACCAAATAGTCCAGGAGACGTCTATGGGAGCACCTACCCAGACAAAAGTAAGCGTGTTTATCCAGTTTAAACCCTTATATGAAGTTTACATAAGCTGAACTGCAGTTATTTCCAACAGGTGGTTCAATGACTTGTTCACACTGCCAAAAATAAAATAATCAAAGCCTAATCTTCTGCTGAATTCATTAGGAAAGTTTCACTGAGACACGAATGGAACAGGCTGCCCAGGTAAGTGGTTGAGTCACCATCCCTGGAGGTATTTACAAAACCTGTAGATGTGGCACTTGGGGACACAGTTCAGTGGTGGACTCGGAAGTACTGAGTTTGTGATTGGACTCAGTGTTCCTAGAGCTCTCTTCCAAACTAAGTGATTCTATAATTCTAAGAAAAAAACCAAAACAAATGACAAAAATTAGTAATTTTACTTTAACTTTTTCCCCAGTTTAAAAAAAGCAAGACATCGTAGAGCTACAAGGGTGCCCAAAACAGGCAAACTGTACTGAATGTACCCTCATTGTCTTCTGCCAGAAAAATTGACACCATCCCTGTATCACTGAGTGACAACGCAGAACTAATAGTATAGAATCCTCTTCGTTTTCCAACAGAAAAAGGAATGCATAGTTTGCACTGAAAAACAGTTTATTTTTTTTTTTTTGTTTGGCACTACAGACAGTTCAAAGGCAATTGCACTGTAAATAAATGTCTGGCAAAGATTTCCTGGCCTGTGATACATTAGAAAAAGTTCATGCAATGCCAGTTTACTCAAAATTGCACAACTTTCTTCAGTTTTTTTGGACAATTATCCCAAGACTAATTTAAGTGAAGTTTCTATAGGAGTTTCCATGATTTTAGCACAAGTGATTTTGTCTGTTTACCTAATTCTTTATATAGTTTCTTCCATGGTTACAAATCCACACTGAGTCTGTGTTTTCATCTCCTTATACTACATAGTATAGATCACTGTCTGCTGGAAACCTAACTTGTCTGTCTAGTGGACCTTTCATATTACATACAGCATTTATGAAAACCCTGTTTTTCAACAGGATCCACGTGTTAATTCTGAATATTTTAGAAATATGTAGGAATATTTTTAAAGACGTCTTGCCTTACTAGCTATGTAATTTTGTGCAGTAACAGCTCTACATGCAGCATGCATTTATGCCTTCTTTACCACTTACCTACAGCTCAGAGCTGTAAATATTATAATTAAGTGAAATTACATAATTTTTTTTCCTGATACTGTTTTTCATTGTCTCCCTTACAAAGGTACACCACAAACAACAGGCAGTAAGACAGTGTTAGCTTTCTAGCAGCTTGCACAGCTAACTGGCAGCAGCACAAAAATGTCTGTCTGTCCATGTGAAAAACAAAAATACTCTAGGTATGGTCTTTCATATATTTACAGTATCACTGATGCCCCTGTATATGTATTTCATATCTAGATTTTGACAAAGCTACCTATTCTGCTGCACAAAAACACCTCCCCATGTAAATTTTCCTTTCCAAGTAACACTATGATTCTGAGAGAGAAAACAAAAAAGCACTGACTCTTGGGTTTTGTTGACCTTAACAAAATTTAAAGAGCTTTTATCCTGATGGTAGACTATATTCCTTTTTTTTAAACCTCCACCACTTGATCAATGCCCGGTTTTGTGGCAATTTTCATTTTTAAGCACTCTGTAGGATGCTTGCAAAAATCTTCAGGTCCAGAAATGCAGTACAGAATACATCACAGCTGCAATGGATAGAAAGAGACATCTACTGCAGTTCATGTTTCCATACAAGTTGTCCACTGGTAAGCAAGAAAATTAAAGGAATCTTCAGAAATTACACTGAGAGGACCATCATTCCTCTCACAAACCAATGAAATAAAAATATCACTGCTTGCAGCACATTAAAATTATGAAGCTAACCATATGAAAAATAACTTTGAAAGCTTTTGCTCCGATTGTTCCTCTCCACCCATTTTTTCAGTATCCCAAACATACCCAAGGTGAAGGCAAAGCACTGCTGTTAACACTTTCTGACTAGTATCAGTCACAGGACAGGAGGAAATTACTCCAGAAAAACCGTTCTAAAGCCAGAAATCTACAGCGGCAGAAGAGAAAATTTAAGTGTACACGGCCCCTATACTACATTAATAGAAAACAGTAAGAACTGCTTTAGGTTACTGGCTTCTTTGGACAGATCTATCTTTTTCCTTGAGTATTTTGGTCAAGAATACAACAGTTCTTTATCCCTGCTCAATATATGATTCATTTTTCCTTTCAACAAAAACATCCACCATTCTTCCACTACTACTTAGATAACTTCAGAAGCACTGAAAGTGCCAATATTCCAAAGAAGATACTGGGAGCGCTTTCTTTTGAGAACTGATTTGCAGAAACACTATTTCACAGTGCTAAGCACATTCCTATTTGCTATCTTCCCTTATTCTCATTGAACCTCCTCATTTTCTTCCCTTTTATTGTATTCTTAGGGCTGAAGGATCCAGGAGGCAGAAAAGGCAGGGGCTGTTTAGCACGTTTTCCCCCTGGTTTTCATGGAGAAATGCTCTGATACCATTCACTGCTTAGCCCAGTTAGCAACTCCAGGTGCCAGGCTGGTAACATAAACATGAAGTTGCCCTAACAGCCACCTTCATTAAATTACCCAGAAGAAAAGATGGGCCACTTAAGAAGCCATTTCTTCCCATCTGCACTTAGGAAAAAGAAAAGCATAGACGCGTTATACTGGCATCTCTCCTTTTCAACGTCCTCTGGGCTAACCTAGGAACTCTTCAACCTTCAGCACTTATCATTATTTAAGAGCTAGAGTAAAGGTATTTCATTGTTATAACCTACCAACTGTGCTTTATGACTTCTGTAATTTCTTTGAGGTAATGATTTTCTTTTTTTTTAACACCATGGCAGAGGAAATAAGTGAGGAAAAAAAGGGATAGCACAAGGAAAGCTTGAAAATATACTTCTGCAATAACACTGAGAGATCAGAGAGGTTTGACCTCTAAATTCTAGCTCATGAGCAAAAGAAGTTGGCCAAAGCAAAACAAACCAGCAGGACTTGATAGCCACTAAGCTGTGATCATCTTACTAGGAAAAAGCCCAAAACCAAAACCAAACAACCCACTGCCCTAAACACCAGAAAATACAAAAGTTTCTAAAAATACAAGGTCACAAAACACTGAACAAAAGCCAGGAAATTCAGAGTTGAGTATTAAATTACACATCCTTAAATCACCCGGTGCCTCCCAGAAACCTGCTCTATAGTCATCAAGCTCCTTTATTATCTTTGTACGGTGCATTAAACTTAGCATTTTTAACAGAGTATTTTGCATGTAATAAAACCTCTCTATTAAAAAAAAAGTCTCCCAGAGTACATTTAATCCTTTCGTGGCAGCCAAATCCTGCTATGTGTTTGTGTTGCCGTTTTCCTCCTCCGATTAAACAGTAACATGTTTGTCGAGATTTCCCTTGAATTTCTCCGCTGCAAACTCTGAGAAAGGGTAATTGCACGGTTGTTTTTTTCCCCTCCCACTACGTTCATTTGACTACAGACTGACAAAAGATCCAGTTCTTCACAGCCAACTCAGAAGTGGCTTTGAATCCACAACACTTCTACTTTAGGACTTTGGGCCTAAACACCAGATGTGTCTGTGTTTTTTCAGGTCAGAGTGTACGCTTATGTTTCCAGGTTTTATGACATTTCATAACAATCAACATAAGTTTTTCTTCTAATGCCTCTCACTGATATTTTTTTTAATACAAAAGCATACTCTGTTTTTTACCTTTTCTTTGAAAATCTGTAACTTTAACTGGGAAACGTCTAGGCAGAAAGTTATAGTCACCTTTATTAATATACGTCCTATTGTCGTTCCTTCCCTCAAATCACTCTGTGCAATAGTTAGGCAAGACTATTACCAGTGACTTTAAAGTCATTTTTTTCACAGTTTAAGAATAAACCGTGTTTTTCTCAGTGCATTCCCCTCCCGTCATTTCCGTGTTCAATAGCTTAACGCTTGCTGCTCTTAACTCCATTTAACCCTTGCTCTTCTCGAGAGGGGAAAAGAAAACCCAGCCACTTCTTTTTCTCGCTCATTACCATAAACAGGACACGTCATGCCGAGCGTCCTTTATTCTCCTGCCTCCAACCCAAACGCTCTGGCGATACCTGAATCCACGGAGGAAGTCCCGGAGTTTACATAATGCCCACTCCAGAAGCATAAGGAGCCGGGGGCGGCCCCTTGTGCCCCCCCCTCCCCTTTTCCCCGCACGGCGACAGAAACGGAGGGGGAGGGGAAAGGAGAGAAAAATAAACCTGAAATAAGGAAAAACAAGCCCCTTATCTCCACGCTGCGGGGGGAAATTTAGGGGATCGGAAAACAGGGAAGAAGGAGGGACAGGAGCGTGTGTTATTTCCTGTTATTGTTACTCCTGTGCTCACTGCCCGACGGAGGGGTCGGGCAGCCCGCGGCGCCGGGGAGGGAACAGGGGGTGTCGCGGCGGCCCGGTCCGCCCCTCCTCACCTTTGTAGTGCACCCGCAGGTTGTTCTGCGAGAGGCCGATGTAACTGAATTTGTCCTTCGGGCTCCAGGAGCGGGGCAGCGGCGTCTCCTGCTCGTCCACGGCCGGGTAGAGCCTCTTCAGCCGCCGCTTCAGCTCCTTCTCCTGCTCGTTCAGGGCCGGGTCTCCGTGCGGGAAGGGCGCCGGGGCGCTGGTGCCGCTCCCCGCCGGCAGGCCCAGCGCGGCGCCGGCACTGCCGCCCCCCGCGGC